>ARYC01022508.1:0-24280 GCA_000711775.1 Oxytricha trifallax
TTTACAAGAACACAAATGTATCAGACAGCTTGTTTGAAATGTGCTCTTTCATTTCGTAAATATTAAAGTACACATTGCTTCGTATTTTAAAAAGTTACTTCAATTTTAATTATGTCTTTTTTTTTACTTTTCAATCAAGATATAGATAGTAAAGTTTTTAAGTATAAGTTTTTACAATAATTAGAAAAACATGAGAATGAATTTTTACAAGAAGACAAATATATCAGACAGCTTGTTTGAAACGTGCTCTTTCATTTCGTAAATATTAAAGTACACATTGCTTCGTATTTTAAAAAGTTAATTCAATTTTAATTATGCCTTTTTTTTACTTTTCAATCAAGATATAGATAGTAAAGTTTTTAAGTATAAGTTTTTACAATAATTAGAAAAACATGGAATGAATTTTTACAAGAACACAAATGTATCAGACAGCTTGTTTGAAACGTGCTCTTTCAATTTCGTTAGATATTAAAGTAACAACATTGCTTCGTATTTTAAAAAGTTAATTCAATTTTAATTATGCCTTTTTTTTACTTTTCAATCAAGATATAGATAGTAAAGTTTTTAAGTATAAGTTTTTACAATAATTAGAAAAACATGGAATGAATTTTTACAAGAACACAAATGTATCAGACAGCTTGTTTGAAACGTGCTCTTTCATTTCCGTAAATATTAAAGTAAACATTGCTTCGTATTTTAAAAAGTTAATTCAATTTTAATTATGCCTTTTTTTTACTTTTCAATCAAGATATAGATAGTAAAGTTTTTAAGTATAAGTTTTTACAATAATTAGAAAAACATGGAATGAATTTTTACAAGAACACAAATGTATCAGACAGCTTGTTTGAAACGTGCTCTTTCATTTCGTAAATATTAAAGTACTACATTGCTTCGTATTTTAAAAAGTTAATTCAATTTTAATTATGCCTTTTTTTTACTTTTCAATCAAGATATAGATAGTAAAGTTTTTAAGTATAAGTTTTTACAATAATTAGAAAAACATGGAATGAATTTTTACAAGAACACAAATGTATCAGACAGCTTGTTTGAAACGTGCTCTTTCATTTCGTAAATATTTAAAGTACACATTGCTTCGTATTTTAAAAAGTTAATTCAATTTTAATTATGCCTTTTTTTTACTTTTCAATCAAGATATAGATAGTAAAGTTTTTAAGTATAAGTTTTTACAATAATTAGAAAAACATGAGAATGAATTTTTACAAGGACACAAATATATCAGACAGCTTGTTTGAAACGTGCTCTTTCATTTCGTTAATATTAAAGTACACATTGTTTCACATTTTAAAAAGTTAATTAAATTTTAATTATGCCTATTTTTTGACTTTTCAATCAAGATATAGATAATAAAGCTTAAGTATAAGTTTTTACAATAATTAGAAAAACATGAGAATGAATTTTTACAAGGACACAAATATATCAGACAGCTTGTTTGAAACGTGCTCTTTCATTTCGTAAATATTAAAGTACACATTGCTTCGTCTTTATTAAAAGTTTCTTATTATTTTGAATTTCACATGCTTGTTATTCATTATTAAACGAATATCAAAGTCTTTCTCTTATCATTCTCAACCCTCAATATCCCTTTTTCTATCATTATTAAAATTATTTTAATAACTCGATTCTTAATGTATTTATTTTTATTGTAAAATGCATAACTACATTTATTGACTATTTAATAACATTTAATTTATATTCTTTTTATTATAGATCTTTATTATTGTCATAATTATTTCCTCTCTTTTTAATCTTTATATTTATATTTTTGTTTTTTTAGTCATTATTTTTGCAGCTGATTTTTTCTATTTTTCATATTTACAAAGTTATATTAATGAATTGAATTTATTAATTACACATTTTACATTCAGATATTTTTACTTAAATATGTTCTTATTCTTCCTTGATTTCATAATTCAAATTTTTTTAAAATCTTGATGTTCAAGTTCTAATCTAATTTCATTATATATGGCCTTGGTATCAATCTCAACCCCCAAATCTCCTTTAGAATCTTAAAAAATTTTTATAACGTCAAGTTTTCCACATCTTAATGCATTTTGCTGTTTTGATTATAAAGATCGCATAAAATTACTTATAATATCGCATAATTTATTTAAGATTTTAATTCTTAATTAATATAATTAATTTTATTAAAAAAACATAATTCATTTCAAATATAAAGTTAAATTGTATAATTTAACAATAAATAATAATATTATTAATGTTTGAGATTAAAAATATTTTTTAATATATAATTTTTTCAGACATTTTAATATTATAATGTGCTTCTTATACAATGAATTTTAAAATATATAAATAAAAATAATGAAAAATCATTAAATTAATAAATAAAAAATATAAAAATACTAATAATTTAATGAAATTTGTTTAATAATAAATAAATATTGTTAAATTTATTAAAATAAATACATTTATATATAATAAACAAGTAATAAGAATAGCAGAAAACACTATAGATTTAATTAAAATCACAATTTATTCGAATGTTTTAACTAAAAAATGAATGAAATAAAAAAACCAAATAGATAAAAAGAAAATATAAAATATTATGATAATTTATTAATAAAATCAGAGGAAAATCGATAAACTGAAAATACCTTAATAGATAAAATGAAAATATAAAATATTATGATAATTTATTAATTAAATCATAGACAAACCTACTTACGCCTTCATGGAAGCAATGGCACACGCCAACCAGCGACTTGTAAAAATATATTGTGCGACAAAAATAAAATAATTTGTAAAAGTCACGGTTTTTTTAAAAAATTTGCCAACTTTATTTGGTTTTGTGTCTCAGCATTTCACATAATGTTTTCAATTGATTCAAACTCTTATCTATATTTCACAGTTAATGAATACATGAAGAAAATTCTTTGAATGGAATATCTAAGCAAATTAAAAATGTTTATGCTAAAATCCAATTTAAACTACGTAAAAATCTCAATTTTACTCAATATCGATAAAATATATAAAAATAGGTAAATTAAAAGAAATTCAAATCAATGAGTAAAAAAGCCTAAAATAACTTTATTGTTTTTAATATTTCATAAATTTAATTTAATATGCAGTTTAAAGCATTAGTTGTGAGCTATTAGAGGTACTCCATGAGACTAGGTGTGAATTTAATCATATATTAGGAGGAAGTTTAATCTTCGATTCCTTGCAATAATATAGTATAAGTCTCGACGATTGCAAGTCTAAGACTTTACAAGTAGGATGCAAGATCAGGATCTTAACTCTCGGAAACATTGACTAAACTTTATTTGCTTGCAATGCTAAGAATCATTAAAGTGTCCGATAAATATTATTGGCAATAGCTTCTCCAGAGTGCATAGCCAAGTCACCATTTGCATACAATGCTTGGAGTTTAGAATATCTAGAGGAATTTGCGCTTGATAGAGCTGCTGCTAATGGGTAGATAAAGTCTTATAGATATGAACCGATCTGCTCTCTAAAAGCGTTTGCTAGGTCTGAAACAATACCACACCCAAGTCTCAAGAATTCTTCATGATTGCCTTTAAGGGCAAATACGACATACTTGCTAAATTCATTTATTTCATGACTGTTGCCTACTCCATTTATGAGTTCACTCAATGCAATCAATCCGTTCTCAATATCTTTCTTTTGGTTATTGAAGATCATTACCAAGAGCTTAACAATATTTGCTGCAGTGTCGCTATCAACTTTTGATCCAACTCTAACCAAAATAATTTAAAGAAGCCCCGAAATATAATCTTGAAAATCTTTACTTCTTTGTTCTCTGAATGTTCCTGGGTTCAAAGTTTATTCAATCATCTAAAGAGTAGGCATAACAAGTTGTTATTTGAGTTAGTCCCTGCATTATCACAAATAGCATGCAAAGCTGAAAAACAAGCTCCTGAGAGGTTTATTTTATTTTAATCATGATCTGTTCTTTCCCTGCATGTTGTTCATTAAATTAAATTTATCAAATATTAAAAATAATACAGTTATATTTAAGCTTTTTTTCTCATTGATTTGAATTTCTCTTAATTTACCTATTTTTTATATATTTTATCGATAATATGGAGGTCGTTTGGTCGTTTTTGCAATCTATGATCCAAAATTCACACAAATATCACAACTCTTAGTTTATAACTTGTTATGAAATCTTATGCTAGAATTGTGGAAGTAAAAACTTTTATGTTATAAATAAGCAGATAAAATTGCCAAGTTGTGTTTCTTTGTCGTGCATGTTGCAAACATCAAATGTTATTCTACTACTCTCCTTTAGATTATTTTTCGAGAATTCTTCAAAGGGAATATTAGTTAATTTCAAATCTACATGGCATATTCAATGAAATCATGAAGAAAATTCTTTGAATGGAATTTCTAATCAAACTAAAAATGTTGATGCAAAAATGCAATTAAAATTACGTAAAAATCTCAAATTTACTCAATAATATGGAGGTCATTTGGTCGTTTTTGCAATCTATGATCCAAAATTTACACAAATATGTATCACAACTTGAAGTCTAATACTTGCTATGTGTATTAACGTCCATTCCTAACCGACGAAGTCCATTCCTCACAGTGACGTCCTTTCCTCAACTATGACGTCCAATCCTCACTATTAAATTATTTCTTAAAAATTATTGATATCCTTCCATAATAATAATTTGATTATTTACCAAAATAGCTTTTCAACTTTTAAATTCTTTTCATATAATCATATCAGAATATTATATATATATTTCTTCATGCCATAATATTTCGAATTTTGCTTATTAAATAATTTTTAATATCAAATTAACTCCCTTCATCACTATTTATTTGTTTTCATTTACTGTTTTATTTTTATTATATATGCTTATTTCATCACACCTTTTACCATAATATATAACTTTGTTATATTAATAATAATAGTTTTATCATTCTAAAATTTTAGTTTTATTAAACCCTTTTACTCTTAATGACTTTACTAAAATCTTGGGGGATAAAGTATCTTTCCTCTTTAAAATTTTTTTAAATTTCTTATAAAATATGTAATATTTACCATTTAATCTCAAACATCATGTATGAACAAATTATTTTCTAAAACATTTTTCTACTAATATTTAGATAAATTCTAATAATAACTTAAAATTAAATATGATATTACAAAGTTTCAAATGCTTTTTGAGATAATGAAAAGTTTTAAACTACAAAAGGTATATTTTTCGAAAATTTCTTGATTGGGGAGTAGTATTTAATAAATTTCTTATTTAATTTTTCCAAATGAAATATTTTATGTTTGATGCAGAGGTTTTGGGGACTCTTCCCCTAAAATCTTTGTGGTTATATACAAAACAAGAGAGGTTTTTTTTAAAAATATTTTCTTTCAATTTATTCGTAAAAAGTGACCCATGAAAAAATAGTATAAAAATCTAGAATGTTTTATGCATATATTTTAAATGTAACTAAAGGTATTTAATTTCTATTTTTAAGTTTTTAAAGAGGCAATATATTTTTTATTCAGCTTAGAATTTCATGTCAAGTTAATAAGAATTGAAAAAACTTTCAAGTTATATAAGGAATTATCATTGTGTTATTTACCATTAATAATTGATACAATTTGATGCATACTAGAACTCTAGGATTATAAAGATTTAAATAAAAGTATTCATACATATTTAAATCTTTATTTTATATTCATATTATATTAGGCTTTAGCCTATTAATATCATTTACTAGATACAACCCCAAAAATAATTAACAACAAAAAGATTCTGAATATTAAAAATATGTTTATTACGAATATTTTCGTCTTGTGAACGTTCTTGAAAAAGGAAATATGAATACTGCTCTTCGTATTAATAAGGCTTTGGGGAATTGACATAGAATTATGTTAGAAAATATCAATATTATGAATAATTGAGTGAATGGGAAATCTTTTAAGAAATATTTTAAAGGTGATGATAAGACTTCATCGGTCAGTTACGGACGTCACTGGTGAGGACTGGACGTCACCGTGAGGAATGGACGTCACTGGAGAAGAACAGATGTCACCGGTGAGAAATGGACGTCAATACCCTAATTAAAGATAAATATAATTATAAATTAAATAGTACAATTTATTAACAAAATTAATTTTTGAAAACAGCTATAATTCAATGTATAAAAATAAATGAAAATATTATTATAATTTATATAGTTCTATTTATTATTAATAAAATACATAAAAATAGGAAATTTGAGAAATATACAACTTAAAGCATTACATATATTAAACTTAACTGCTTCTGATAACCTTTAGTCACATAATAATTTAATTTTAATTTTAAATTTCATAATTTAAATGATCTATTTTGGAAATCAAAATCAACTGTCTAATCATTGAAGCAGTCATTCAATAACCCATCTTAATCTCAAAAAAATTAAAATTAATAACCAGGCTGCAGACAAGCAAACTACACTTAGAGGCCATTCAGTGATTTGATAGAGGAAAAAAAGAGATTATTCGTTAGGAGAAGATTCCTAGCAACTCTACTAGGTGGTTATAGAATAGTATACAACGAAGCAGATGATGAATCAACCTGATCATGTCTGCAATAGTAGTAATTGTCACAATCGTTCTTAAGGATGATAGAATTGCAGCAGTTATAATTATTGGTATAGTCCCATTCGATTTAAATCTGATTCAACAAACTGCAAGTTCTTTTGTTTAAAGAAGTATCAATAAGGAAAGTGTAGTAAAAGTATAATAGGATTTGTCTGAAAGAAGTGGTAGGGATACTCATTTATTTTTAGTTCCAGCTCGTTCATCAATTTTTGAACTAATAATATGCGTGCTAGTAACAGGTTTATATGGAGTGTTAATTACTTACTTTATTCACGAAGACACTTTAATGAAGCATATAAAGAACTACTTGGACAACAAAGACTGCTACTACATAATTACGGTGGTTTCAATATTTTTTTCAAGCTATTCTTTGTTTACCGCACCTTTTCCAGAGAGTACACCTTATTTTACTAATGAAGTTTTCGATATTCTCTCTTCATTACCATTGAGATACTTACTCAATTATAATTTCATGTTCTGTATTACTAGTGCAGAAGGTGATATGACCTATATTTATAATTTGTATGGTTACTTTGAATTTGCTTATTGGACAATCTAGACGCTCAGATTCTAGAAATGTTTAGCTTGCTTGGAAACCCAATTTTTATCTTGACGTCGCTTTTTGAGCAAATTGACTTTCACATATTATGATCATCAACAAGAACTAGTGATTTCAGAATTGTGCTCAGCTTAATTACAAACGCCCTCTTTTTAGTGGGAATGTACATTTTAAGCATTTATGAAAGTTACAAGAAAGTAATCATCATGGGAGTTATTTTGGCGTTTTTCTAATCACATAACATTTTGCTTAATTAAGGCATCAAAGAGCCATACAAAGCAGTTAATGAAAAGTTCATTTAACAATAAGACTATATGAACGTAGTAGTCAGTTAAATGAAGACTAGCAAAGATAGCAATGTTGCAATTTTTTCAATGAAAATTTAAATGAATAAAGGCATGAAGTTAAATATGAATACTATTGAATAAAGAAAATTATCTTTAAATCAAATTTTAATGTAACTAAAGGTAATCAGAGGCAGATAAGTTTATTATATATATAATCCTTTAAGTTGTATATTTCTCAATTTACTAATTTTATTTATTTTATTAATAATAACAACCATAGCAAAAGATTGTATAATATATTTTTGTAGACTCGAGTCTTATCGAATAATTTTATACTCGATCAATTTAATGAAAGGTTTTAAACTTTCTAATATAAATTAGTATCAGTTACATTTGATAAGGTAAATTAACAATAAAGCTAAATTTTAAGATAAAAATGAATAAAAATATATATATTACATTTTCTGCATTCATTGATTTAGTTATTAATAAAATCTTTCAAAAAATAAGAATGTTAATGTGGTCTCAAAAGGAAAAATAGAA
Source organism: Oxytricha trifallax (assembly GCA_000711775.1). Taxonomy (NCBI): domain Eukaryota; phylum Ciliophora; class Spirotrichea; order Sporadotrichida; family Oxytrichidae; genus Oxytricha; species Oxytricha trifallax. The sequence goes on from ARYC01022508.1 coordinate 7,988, forward strand.
TATTTACTGATAAGTTTATATGTAAGCAATATCTACACTTTAATTAGAAATTAAACTGAAAAATTCAAATTGCCTAGTAAATATAATCATTGTTTATTATTGAATTGATATTCAACTAAACGGCATTAGAGTATAGTAAAGAATAGCAATAAATTTAAGTAGTAAGTTTAAATAATATATGCTACATATATAAAACAAAGACAATATTCATTTAATGTTTAGGTCATTATTAATGCAGTGATTTATTCAACATTTAATTATCAAAGCAACTCAATATTAATTGATAAGATAAATGAAATTAATTTAACTAAATTTAAAGGCTCTAGATTTTAAGATTAGATTATTTTTATTACTATCGTTTAATCTTAGTATTTTGTTAGAAAAGTGAATCCTCCAAACATAAAAGATGATAATTACTTTGAATAGGAATAGTTCCTATAAAAAATGCAATAATCCTTAAAATCAATAAAAGTGTTTAATCGCCAAATAATCAACTTTCTAAATGTATTTAACTACATCATAATACCATATCAGCAAAAATATTATTATATTAGCAATAATAAAATAAATTAAATAAGGAATCAATAAATCAATAGTTGGATCCAACTTAAAATCAAAATTAATTAATATAATAAAATCAACTCATTAATTAATGCCCCATGAACTAGATATCAAAAGCAGACCTATAATCTAGATTCGACACAAGAGAATCAAATGTATCAGTGTGGGTTTCTGCCATTAACTCAACAGACTACCTAGAGCTCTCGTACTTCGCTACTGCAATGAACTCAATTGGAGCCCTCACAATCGCGGCACTGAGCGCCTCAGCGGTTCAATCTGATGCCCAAATCAAAGCAGCGATAGGAGGCACAGACATCACAGCTGGAATGTTTAAACAGATAAGTCCTAATGAAGAACATAGGAGCAAATTAAAACAGTTTTGTGTTAATAAACACAAGTACAGAGCCACACAAAAACAAGTTGGAACTTAATATCAAGAGGTTACAAAAGCACTCTCACTTTATAAAAAGTGACTATATATAACTCTTCACCTCAAGATTGAAAAACTTGGTTGCTCAAAAGAGAATTAACTTCTCTATTAAAATCTAAAACTTTGATCATCAATTTAAATTTATAGATAAAGGAGACTCAGTGACAATCCTCAAAGGAAAGAAGAGAGGAAAGAAAGGAGGCAAATAAAGTAAGAAGAAGAAACGGAAACAAAAGAAGAAGAAGATGAAAGACTCAGTTTATGTCAAAGAACAGAACTGTTCTAAAAGGGCTTGTCCCTTATATTGTGAATTATCACTATCATATCAGGGGAGCCTTTGAGCCCCCGATTTGGATTAATTATTATTATTATCATATTAGCAATAATAACTTGAATTACAATATTAAAATAGCTATTTACCATAATTTTTGACTTTTAAATTTTGAGTAATTGTTAAGAATAATCCTAAATTAACTTGTATTTTATAATTTACGCGAAATAACTATTAAACTTTAATAATATAATCTCAAGAAAAACCCCAAATAAAATCGATTTTATTTATCTCACATAGTTATTTTTAAAAATGAAAATTGTGATGATGAGCAAGAAGATATTTGTTTTACAGGTCTTAAAGTATATTATTTGTAAAATAGAATAAATTGATACATTAAAAATTTTTTGACAAAAAATAATTAATAAATGTCTTAATTAAAAAAAAATAAAATTAATAGAAAAAGTAGAATACTTACTATTTATAAATATCTAACAAGCCTTAAAAACCCAAACAAATATATTAAAATTATTAAAGAAATCTTTTCTATTATTGATTAAAATAAAAAGAATAAAAATTTACCATTAATTAAGAATGAAAATGCAATAAAATTTTGAATAACTTAAATTAAAGTACAAAAATATGGAGCTAACTAATTCTTCTTTAAATCATTGAAATTGATAAATTGAGTAATCAAAATAAGAAGTACCCCTCCTATTTAAACTCAGGCAAAATGTAAACACAAATACCCTCTTCATTTACATTTCCTTAAAATAAAAACAATATTCAATTGTAAATACAATAGAATTAGATGTTATTTTCTTCAAATAATCTTGAGGAACAAAATCTTCTTATTAATTGATATTAATAATCTGTTTATTAAATTAGTAAAAAGTAAACAAATTCTTTCATTTGCTTGAAGTCAAGTGTGTCAATGCCTATTATTCACATCTTACCTATTGTTAGTTTAATGATTTTAAATAATTAAAAGTACACATTAAAATAATAATTAATCACAATAATAACTTAGTTTTGCAACACCACCAACATTGAATATTACATCAATTAAGAAATGTTTTCTGTATTACTCTAATCTTTAGATTAATATAATTTTCAAGGTAGATAACTCCCTTAGGTTACATTACGATTTTAAAGATAGATAACCTAGCAATAAATGGCTTAAATATAATGAAAACTTGACGATATTTAAGCATAATTGAATAAAGACAAACCTTAAATAAATAACTTAAAAATGCTGAAACAAAACATAAATAATAATGATTAAGAATATATTGAGATGAATTAGTAGATCGATCTAAATTGACAAGTCGTTATAGTGATCAAGGTTTTCAAACTCAAAGATGATTGATAACATTAGGATACTTTACAAATATACTATCATCAAATCAATTGTAGCAATAATTTTGGAATAATATTAAAATTTCAACAGAGCCACACTATAAAATACAATAAATTTAAAATGATTTCATTTAGTAGCCAAATGTAAAACCGCTTATTAAATGGATTATTAGATTTTAAGGAATCCAACATTGTAATTCAACCAATATTGAAATTGGTACATTGTAATTTAATTTAAATACACTATATATAGGATTAATCAAAAGAAGCATTTAAGAGTTTTCATGTAAGAAATAAAACTTAAATCAATGTCAACATTAAAAAGTTTACAAGTTTATATATTATGAATGTATTCTTTATTGATGCAAAGAGATTTGAGATAGGACAAGAAGAAATTAAGTTGCAAAGAAATCAAAGAATAATGAATAACATTTATTTAGAATAGCGAGGAAAAACTGCATATTAAACAATTTAGAAAAAGAATTAAGATTGAATTATTTATAAAAGCATAAAATATTAGTGAAAAAGATGATTGTTAATATTTTGATAAATATAGAATCAATAAGGGTAACTAAATAAAAACATTACTAATTTATTTATTTTAAAAAAATCTGGGTTTATAGGATTCGAACCCATGATTAAGAATAATTAAACTGTCCTTATTGCCAACTCAATCTTAGTTCCATATTAATGTTTGATTAACTCTTATATCTTTTAATATGTCTAAAGCAAATTCTTGGGTTAATTAAAGTGTACTTAATAACATTAGAGAAAAATCACAATAATACTCAAGAAAAAGTCAAATCTTAAGAGGAAACCTATTAGAGAATTCATCTATTTAAAAACGAAAATCTCCATATTTCTAGAAATAAATCATGATTAAAATAGAAGAAATCATTATTTTTAATTAGTGAGTGTGATGAATACACTGACAAAAGATAAACAGACAAATACTTAAAATTAATAGTTAAATTGAGGAGGAAGTGCGATGGAAAATATTGAAACTGATAATATAATTATGAAATTAAATATATGTTTCTTAGACTTTAATTAATAATGATAAAAGCATTCAATATAAGATTATATATTTCTTTATTCTAAAACTTTTTACTAACCCCTTATACTATTACAAAATATTCTTTTATATACTCATGAATAAATTATAAATGGTTTAAATTAATACGATTAATGAAACAGTGGATAATTTTTTCATATAAAATCAATCAATCAGTGTCTATTAATTATAATATAGGCTAATAATAAAAATAATAGCCAATTACAAATATATTCTTAACTATATATAAAAATAACAAAAATTAAATGTAATAATGGGGGATTAGACACACTAAGTAATTTAATATGAGGATATTACTGCAATGAGGTACAAGTATTAGCTGCTATTCAAGTCTAAAGTATTTGCAGCTCTCAAAAATAAATTACTATCTAGGTTTCCTAAAGTTACTCTCCATCCGTATGGATGATTTCGTTAATCTTTTACTTTGCCCTTAAACAAATTAATAAAGATTTTTGTTTATAATACCTCATTTAAAAACCATTAGTGCGATGTTGTATCGAGTGATGTAGGTGTGCTAATTTATATATTTTAGAAACATGACAATAAGTATTTTAACTTTCTAAATAATCATTTTTTTATTTTTTATGCTTAATACCCCTTATTGTAATTTAACTACAAATATAAATTTCAAATAGCTATAGCAAATGATTGATTGTTAAATTTTATAGTGCAAAATAAAATTGTTTTAATAATAGTAAAGAAGTAAGATTTAAATTTTTTATATATTATTGATTATGAATTTTTCAAAATAAAAAGTTGTAGTAATTAATTAAGATAGCTGATTAGATTTATAATTTTATAGATTAATAAATAAGATGGGTTTTAAAAACTCATACTGCGATCTAACCTTCCCTTATTGTGTTTTTTATTTCGTTTATTAAATATAATGTAAGTTGACCAAATCCATTCTTGCTTACCTAAATCAATTAGAATTTATAACCTCTAAACTTATCGCTAAATACAACTGATGCTTTTCTTTAAAGTTAAAAATTTGTGTATTCATCGTGCGATCATATTAAACAATCATATTATACAGAGGATGAATGAATGATCCCTTATACCTAATTATTATTAAAATATTCTTATCATTTTGACTTCGTTGGATAACAATAAATTTAGAGAATACATTAAAAAAAAAATGAAAGAAATTTATAATTGAATACTTAGCAAAAATATCTGACACAAACCACAAAAAAACTTTAAATTTTCTTCATTTTTAGATTTATAGTATGATCTAACTTACACTTTGTAATTTATTGCAGTTTTTTTTATTTTAAATGTTTCAAATTTCCTAATATTTTGTATTTTATTAATAATAAATAATAATGGCAAAAGAATAATTACCCTCTAAATAAATTAAATTCCTTAATGGATTCTTATCATAAAATTATTCTTTTATTTTTTAATCTTTAGATTTTTAATATGATCTATTTTGCTTTCGAACAACATATTTAATGAAAAATTTTACTAACGCAAAAACGAAGAAATGAGATTAAAAATTCTTTTGCAAGGAGCAATGAGTAAAAATTGAGTGAATTTCCAAAATATAATCAAATAATCAATCATTTATTCACACTATTTTAATATTAAATATTTTAATCTAATTAAACAGCATCTATCTCGAAATTTTGATCATTTCGAGATACGTGCCAAATAAATATAATAAATTACTCATATATTAAATCTCTATATATTTATGAAATTAAGTTTTTATCAAAATGAAAGTTCATTATTTTTTAATTTTAAAGTTTAATGTATAATTCAAAAATCATATAGAGATTACTGATTATTTTTAAATATTTTAGTTTAATAAATTAATAATTTACTAATATTTCTTAATCTTAATTTAGTTTTAATATGAACTTTCATTTTGATAAAAACTTAATTTCATAAATATATAGAGATTTAATATATGAGTAATTTATTATATTTATTTGGCACGTATCTCGAAATGATCAAAATTTCGAGATAGATGCTGTTTAATTAGATTAAAATATTTAATATTAAAATAGTGTGAATAAATGATTGATTATTTGATTATATTTTGGAAATTCACTCAATTTTTACTCAATGGAGGATTTAATTTTCATCTTGGACAATAGCCATGACCACTTGATCATGGCTATGATCCCTTTGGAGAATTCATTAAGTCAAATTTTATTATACCCTACAAACTTATAGTTATGTAGAGATTTTTACTATGATTTATTGTATTGAGAATACTTTTATAATATTGAGAAAATTTATAATAAATTATAATTTTGAGCATATCAATTTCTTATTCTTTTTTATAATATCTTTATATTTTATAAATAAAATAAAAGAAATGGTTTTTAGCTGATTGTTGAATATATATATATAATTTATCCGTTATATAATTTAGTATTGTGTATTGAATTTTTTAATTCTAAAATTAAAATGAATATATATGATGTATAGCCATATTCCTTAAATACTAAATCCATTGAACTAATTGAAATTAACTTTGAATTGACTATTAAAAGAATAGAATGATAGTCTCAATAATTACAATTCTACTTTTTAAAAATATAAATTTATTTAATATATCATTTAATTGAGAGATAATTTTTATGTTTTATAATACTAGAATCATGCTATTTTTAACATAAAATACTTATGATGTTAGCCCTTTTATACTGTGACAGGATAACAGCAATAATCACTTTTAAATCTATAAAATAATTCAAAGGTAATATATTATCTTGTGAATAGATGGGCAATTAAAATTATGTTTTTAATATATTATTAATTATATGGATTTATCTTATCCTAAAAAGTTTAATAAAAAAAGGAAAATTAAAGTTTAACAATTGCTTTGACAGTGTTTAAATATCATGTTAATAATTACTTTCTATGTTAACATCAAACCAAAAGCTTTTTTTCTTTTAAACTCATTCAATAATTAAAAGCATGCAGTTTGGTCTCGACATTTTATACAGTATTATTGGTTCAAATAATATATTTGAATTTTGTACAATAAAATATTGAGTATGATAGACAGAATCTATTAAAAAATGGGTAGATAATATAATTTACTTTTTACTTATTGGAAGCAATATATCACAATATCTATTGTTATTGTCCTAATTTTATTTAATTGTAATATACTAAGCAACCTTAATCTCAACATAATTATTTAATGGATAATTTTCTCATTAAAAAATAAGATGAATAAATTTATATGTATTTAAAACAATTTTGCTTTAAACAAAATAACTAATAGAATTTTAAGGAGATTTGATGTTTCTATTTTTAATGATATTTTATAAAGACTGCGATTGCGATTAACTGCTTTTATAAAATATTTAATTATTTAAATCTTTAAAGCCCATAAAGGTAATATTTATGCCTTGAAAGGCATTATACAAAATTATGTTGATACTTAATTTGCAGAGTATTGACAAAATTATTGAGGAATTATTTTTGTTTTTTATGGTCAAGCATTTAATAATCACTTAATAAACTTAATAAATAAAAATTAAATAAAGAAGTCTTTTATGTGATCACTAGAGCATTTATTTTATGACTTTGAAAGATATATGGAAATAAAAACACAAGTTGTTTGATTATAAGATAGAATGTATGTATTATAAAAAAACTCTTATTCATATTTACTTTATTATGGAAGCAAAAAAAATCATTATAACTGATAGTAATGAGATTGTTCATAAGTAATGAAATTAAATCTGCTCAAATTAAAAAAAATTTATCGTTTTTAAATATATATTTTATAATTATACCTCATTTTATATAAAAATAAAATAATAAATCATCTTTTAAACCTCATCTTATTTATTATTAACTTGAAACTTTCCTAGAAAAGATATAATTTATTGGTAAAATGCTAGCTATAAATTAATAATTCTATAAACGAGTAATGATCAATAAAATTCAATAAGCTTATATTACTCAATTTACCATATATATTTTACTGAATATAAACTAGGTCGTTGGAGGTGAATCACTGTATTGTACAACTAAATCTCTTGCAGTCTTTTCTAATTTTATACAATGAACCACTTTTAAGTATATATCTTTACGATAGTAATATCTAATATCTTTTTCAGAGAAATCCTTTGTCTAACTAGATTAAAGTATTCCTTTGAAAAGGCAGTGAATAATAACTGCAGTGAATCTGGATTGAAAATTATGTCTCTTCGTGTTTACTGAACATAATTAGATATTCAAATTTTGTAATTAGCAGAATCATTTTACGCAGGTTGTTCCCGTATCTGCTGCCGATATGTAAATAATAATTGAGTATATCATCGTCTCTACCTTCATTAATTTACCTTTCACATTATATTATTAATTCAATCAATTAATATGTATTTTAAACCTTATATTTTGAGTTAAAAATTAAATCTATAATTTAAATTAATTGTTTGATTTATCAAGGAAGTTATAACCCAATTACAGTTAGAGAAGAGTAGAGACGACTAACAACAGTAGTAAAATTAACCTTTCTAATCATTAATTATAGCTTCGCAAGCTTAATTGTACTTTAGTACTTTATTTCATTGCTTTAAACTAGAATCGATAAACAGGATTACATATTCAAGAACTTGCTTGATTTATACAATTGACTAGGTTGCTTTTAAATGCATAAAGCAGAATAATTATAGTTATATATTTATTAACATAACTAACAACGAATAAGAGCAAAACTACTAAAATTGTTGAAATAGAAGATGATAAGCTAGAATAGTAAGCAGCAGCTGAGCAGTAGGATCTATTAAGAACTTTTAAGATCTTCCCAAGGCAACTTCAAGAGGCTCTCAAAAAGCATGAAATACACTGCTTTAATTTCAGGAGCTTAAGCAAAAAATGAAATGAAACAGGAATATTCCTTTGACCAAAAGTTTATGGCAAGAAAGAAAATATTACTGATTTAAGTGATATAAGATTCATGTTTAATGAGATATTTCTTACACTAAATATTAAGTTGAACAGTTAATTAAAAGAAAGAAGAAGAAGTTTATTATTTACAATTATTATAAATATATAAATTGAATGAACTTCTTACCATAAATTATTTAAATTAAATGCATTCCATGGTAGGCTTTGCTAACGAGAAAAGACCAGGTAATATAACTTTTAGTAATGAATAGGATTAAATGAACTCGCTAAGAATCAAAAGATTATTATAATTTTACAATCACCATCACTCAAAACATGTAATGACTAGAAGAATAACAGATAATTATTATTAAACTTGTCCACTTTAAGATACATTTCGGCTAGGAACGTTAAAGTATAAACAGTTGAGTCAGCAATTGTTGATGATTGCAATGAAAAGCAATCAAATAAAAATCAAGCCAGCTTCACAAACAAGTATGAAAAAGACAAAGTATAATTTACAATAACCACTTTATAAGCTTTTATAGACAATTTATAGAAACTATTAACTTTAAAATAATCACAACAAAAATATTAAAGATATCTACGTCATGAAAAAGTGGGGAGATACAATTGAAACTATCATAAAAAAGAGAACAGCAGATGATCTTGATGATAAAAAAGAGGAGGAGAATGAAGAAAAATGTTGAATCTAAAGAATTCTAAAAAGAATAGTTTTTATACAAATAGCATATGACAGTAAAATGCCTTTATCACATGTTATTATAAATCGAATAAAATTTTGTATGAGAAATTATATTTATTATTTTAATTGATAAATTATTAATTTGTGTATATTCATTTTTATGCTATAATTTATGTTATTATTAATTAAAATTAATTAAGCTATTTTGAATGAGTACTTTAATGGCTTTTTCATTTGATTTATTGCTTATAAATACAATTATATATTTAGGTATAAGTTCCCATTAGATTTACAATTCTAATAATAATGTTATAATTTTGAAACAGATATTAGTCTAAGATAAGAATTTAACTATTATATTTGATTTTTTTATTTAGTATTAAAATATATTATTGCTAAAATAGAATTGAATCAGGAAATTGTGAAAATAAAATTAAAAATAAATAAATAATATAATTAGACCAATGGAAAAATGCGTAAACCCCAAATCCCCTCAATTTCAAAACCCCTGTGTTTTTGTTTCCAAGTGTCATTTTTTTATTAGTAGTTGGTCAAAAAATTTAGGGGACTAGTCAAAATTATATATGTATTTGTAAAAATTTATACATCTCAAATTTAGGGGTCTGTATAATTAGGGAAGTAGGGAGATTTGCGAAATTAGCGATTTTAGAGACTTGCGTAGTTTAGAGCAAAATAGGGACTTTTTCATAAAAACCTCTCTCATTTACCGAAAAGGGGCTTGGATAGTAGGGTAACTCCATTAAAATTTGGAAGTTTTGCCGAAATATGGCATTCATGCATGATTGCGATAATATAAAGGCAAATGCAACTAAGTAGAATCGCGAAGGAAGTGGCCATTATAAGAGTGCAAATGTGAAATAGAAGCAGTATTTTAGAATCGAGTGTTGTAAAGAGTGAATTAGGACATTTTTAAGTAAAATATAAATAGTGTTATTAATTATAATAATCTGCGATGAATTTAAAACTGACATGACAGGGGAAATTGTAAAGGGAAACAGGTTTTATACACTACTTCAGCTATGAAACAAACATCATCACACAAAACCGAACCGAAGAGTGTGAATCCACTTCTTGATACTGAATGCCCACATCCCCTGGATGTCTTCTTTTCTTAAATTCTGAACGATTTCAGAAACCTCTTCACCAATTGCTGCCTAAAAGTGTAAAGCCCATTAAAACTTACTTGTTCTGAATAGTGTCCATCTTCATCTCCTTCTTTGTAAAGGAGAATAACTGCTCAATTGGATTGAGCCAAGGCGAGTATTCGGCGTTGAAGAGCACATTCACTTTGAACTTTCCGGCTGTGGCTAACATCTCTGAATATTTATGAATGACTGCGTTGTCCATCAGCAGGACCACTTTCTTAGAGTGTAGTTCTTTGTCAGTTCTTACACTGCGTAAGGTATGGTAGATAAAGTTTTCAAAGAGAACTGAGTCAAAAGCTCCTTCTATACTTGACTGGAGATAATTCTATCCTAGGAAATCGCAGCAATATAAGACATTGAGAATTGCTATCTCTTAGCTGAGCTTTTCTTAATTGACAACTCTCTCACTTTCATCCCATAGTGTCCCAGGTTCTGCTTCATCTCACTCTAGTATTCCTTAATGCTTTTCAAGTGAGGGTCTATAAATAGCTGGGGCCAAAGCTTTTAGTAAGAGCCCCTTTCACTCTGCAAGTTTCCCTGCTCTAACCCAGGGTTCGATGAGTCTTTGTGGAAGCTACTTGAGAGTTTTAATTTCCTAGGAGTGACCGCAAACCGACTTTCCAACTTGGTTTCGGCACCTAGGTCAACAGACTTCTTCCTCGAAGATTCCAGTTTTATTTTTGATATTTTATCGAGAATAGGAGTTAAACCACTCTTCACTTTTGAAGCTGAATTGTCTTCAGACATTACTGATTTCACTGAACTATTTATGCGGAAACTCTGAAAAGTTTTAGTCAAGCTGAATTTCTAATTGGAGGTCTCAGGGACCTCTAATATCGGGGAGAGATCCTTTGTAAATACAAGCCGAGTTTTCATTGAAGGGGTCTGAAGTTGCTTTTTTAATGGTTTCAGTTATGGATTTCCCTAAAAGTATTATGAATTAATAATTACCTTAGTATTTTCAATGGTTTTCTAACTATAATTACTGGTTTTCGATGACTACTTTGACCCCCTTAGAACTTTCGCTCCATGAATTTAGATTGGAGTGCTGACAAGATTCTTTGGCGTCTAGGATATTTCTTAAACCCCTATCCTACCTTAGGTCCTATAAAGCATTTCATTGCAAAATTGCTAATTGCTTACAAAATTGACTTAGCCACACCGAATTTTCCACTTTTAATATTTCCAACCTTTTAATTACAATATTTAGAAAACCATAAGTCAAATGAATTTGAAACCTTCTCTAATTATTCCCCAACATTTTCAATTTTTTCCAGGTGGAAGCTCTCTGAGAATTTTGAAGTTGAAGAATCAGAACTTTGATTCATTTTGAGGAGCATTTTTCCATACAAAAGTCTGTCATCGCTAGCGAGGATCATGCTATCATTTTGCAACCTTTTTTATCGCTTCTGTAAATTTGCAGAATCTCGATGCATATCTTTAATGTTGAAGCTCCATTACTTTGAGGGCATCGAGTCCGATCGGAAGTTGCTCTCATCAACTGAAATGATAACTGCATCATCATATAAGAACTGAGCCAACAACCTGCTAATCCAGAGCCTATTCTCATTGAAGTTCGGGTCTCTATACTTTGTATTAGCAGCCTGAGTTTTCCCATATCTTAGATGGAACTTATCTCACAGAATCTTTTGAAGAGTGGTAACGCAAGGCACCTTAAGTAGCTTACACTCTGCCTTTGTTTGAGCCAGGTTTAATAAATAATTATGAAGCTTCTATCCTGTAACTTCGTAAATTCCGTTCTGTTCTAGGTAGGCCTGGATAGAATCAAGCAAGAGCTAGTTCCCACAAACCCCTTTTCTACCCACTTTCTTTTGTGGTTTAGGATCAAGAATCTTATGCTTGACCTCGTACTTAAACTTTTCGATAGTCTTATATACAACATCCACATCCATCGTCAATTTCTTAGCCACTTGACGAGGTTTTAATTGCTCGTTATAGTATAGATTAATAACCTCTAATTTCTTACATGCGAGCTTAGCTTCTCTTTTCTTCAAAAAAGGATTGCTACTTAACTTCTAGAATTTGCCTTTTTATTTTATTGTCTTGTTGAGTGCCTCTATTAAATTTTGACTGCCTCTAAGAGCTCCTCGTTACTCATCAACTTTAAATCCTCCTGTAATATTATAGCTTGTGTTGTTTCCTTAAATTATTCATAACTGTTTTATTCCTGATTCTGGCAAGTCGAAAACTTTGAAGGTAAGCTTCTAGAAATTTACAAAGCTCATCATCATTTTATATGTAACAAACATCAATATTGCTAGCTAAATATTCTTGAATTTTTTCTTAATGAAGTTTTATGATTGCTCCACCTGTAAGCTTCTAGATTTGTACAGGGAATTCACCACTATTTAGCAGTTATCCAGAATTGTATGTGAACTTTATTGACTAAATAACGTTTGGGAATTATTTACCAAGCACGACAGGAGTCCATTTAACAATAGATTTCTCTTAAGCCTTAACTTTGCTTGGTTTAATTACAGATAAGGCATTAGAAAGTAAGAAAATCATCGCTTAATATCGACTGCTATGAGCAAGAAATTTCTGATTAAGATCCATTCTTAGACTCTTCGTTAGGGTGTGAGTTTATACCTGCTTTCTAGTTATCTGTTTTTTAGATCTTCATTTATTACTAGGTATAATTTTACAGATGAAGCTTGATCAAATTAATTATATTATAATATCATTAAGAATATAAATAGATATCTTTAGTATTTTAATTATAAATTAAAATGGAAGGAATGCAATAATCGATTGGTGACCAAGCAGTATTTTAATTACTACCAAATGATGTGGGACAGATTACATATGCATATAAAGAAGGTGACTCTCCTCTTGAAATAATAGGACTTTATTCTTTGTCATGCAAGTTCGTAGAAGGACAGGATTTATTAGAATGGAAAGGTACCATTTTTGAGTTTCTTGTTTCTCATGATGATAATGCAACTGAGCTTCTTCTCTGCTATTTTGATAAACTTATAGAAAGCCCAGATTTATGAAATGAGGACTTCTTCAAAATCTTGATGCGAGCACTTCACGCTATTTTCATCAACAAACTTGATTAGCCGCTAAATGAAGTCTTATAGTAAAGCGAGCTTGAACTTAACCAACTTGCAATTCTACCTTTAAAATGCTCTTTCAAACAAAAAGTTAAATAACACTTCATTTCAGAGTATTAAAATTGTGAAAATCTCTTAGAATATACTAACTACCAAGATCACTGATTTAAAATAGATACGCTTTGACCATAATGCTGATTACTTCAAAGCTTATGAAAAATAAAATAATTTAGATGAATCATTTATTCAATTCATGATTCGTAAAGTAAAAAAACAGATGTTAAGCAAATGTAAAATTCGTCAATCATATAAAATGAACAGCTTAGAATAAGAAAAGGACTAGCAAGAGTAGCAAGAATAAGATACTAAAATCAAGATGAATGTCGAAATCAATTTAAATATTGAGGGTTAATATCACAATGAAGAAGGGAACGATATTCAAAACTTCTAGAATAATGATAATTTGAATGCCTATAAAATCAACTAAAAGGATCTTCTTAATCAATCTATCGAACAAGATTAATATGGCTTCTAATTTAGTATCTTCAATAATGAATTAAAATCCTAATAACAATCAAAATCGAAAATTCAAACTAAATTTAGCATTGATTGATTCTGATGATAATGAAGTTGATTATTAGGATATTAGTTAAGTTCTGGACACCATGACGCAGGTCACTTACAAATAACCTAAGCTTCTGAATCAAGATACCCATGCAATTTAAGTTTATTTAGAGGATTAACTCCTCGATTATCAAACTCTAATCAATAAATTAAGAGTGAATCCGCTCACTTATAAATAACGAGCAGATTCCTGTGAATAACTTTTTAAAAAGTTCGAGGAAAAGCTGAACGAATTCATAAAGCAAAAATATTGGCTTGCCCTCGCTACAATCCTAAACACTGACATGCCTGTAAACAATGTGTTCAATATAGAATTGGTCGATTAGGAAAGAATAGAAAAGTAAAAAAATGTGGGACTGCTTCTAAAAGCGATCATTATCTGAAAGAAACAAAAAGCAGTCAATAACTTACGAAGAGAAGATTATTTAATAAAATAAGGGTCTTGTTTCAGATGAAATTTATTTCTAAAAAAGAGAATCGGGTGCAGCTATTGAAAAAGATCCCGATTGCTATAAACTAACGAGCAAGGATTCAATTACAAAAGCTTCAAAGTTTAAAGCTTAAACTAAAAATTATGATCGTCTTGAAATAAAAGCTTAAAAGAAATTATCCTTGAATTACAAAGCAAATATATTAGCTGATAAGGATTATGATAGTACATTACACTAATTTGAAATACGTGATTTTCCTACTCCGTAATTCTCTGAATCTGAGACATTACATTTAATGGGCACTCTCGATTACGCTATCAACTTCAATAAATATAATAATGAACATCGTGATGTAGATAAGAAGGAAATGTTCACCGGATCACCATTCTTCGAGTGTAACTAACATCGCCTTATTCATACCTCTTTTAGGCATTAAATATCTAAATAGAGTAAAATGACCAAATTTTCTAGCATAGAAATTATCATTAGGCTTTCAATTCAGATTACGTTTTCAAGCCTTAGATACATAAGAACCCCTAGAATTATTCATACCCAAATGAACTTCTTGGACTGTTAAATATACTCTGTAATGGACCGGTTTATAATGATTTAAGAGCGGCTTTCATGCTCTTAGCCGCATTTTATTCTTCAAAGCCTGAAGATATAACCAGTGAGTGTTTTTTAAACCCACTGGTTTTTCCACTATGCTAAGTACTTCAATCCTTAGTCTTCAATTTCAAACTTCAAACCGTTTAAAGTAATTAGGATATTGGAAAAATATACAGAAGAATAGAATTTGGAGATGTTTCCTTCTATCTATAAACTTCATTACTGCAATAGGGATAATTTTTGTGATTACGTATTCGGAGAGAATTCAATAATTGTGGAGCTCATTTACTTTTACAGTGATAATCCTATCCCTAGATCACAATTCGCCGTTGTAAGAGAAAATTAAGATTATTATCTAGTGGCCATGTCGATGAGGAGAGGAATTATACAGATACCCTAAAGACTTGAAGTAGTTAAAGGTAAAGAAGAGCAAATAATTGAAAACCTTATTGATGAGTTATTTGCAAGTGAAGAATTCGATATAGGCCTCAGCAAGCCGTATATGATAAGGTTCTACTCAGTGTAACTCTAGGATTAAGAGCCTCCTTAAACTATCTATTAAATTCCTGCGGATTACTAGTATAGACTAAGAGACTTTTATGTCAAATTGTTTAGTTGGTAAATATACAAAGCCTTAACTTTTTATAGTTATAACTTTCAAGAGTTAGATTATTGTGTAGCAGTTATCAGAAGAGGAGAAAAGTATATGATGATACTTATTGACACTATGGCAACCCCAAAGTTAGACAGTTATTCATATTATGAGGATACTCAATATAAATACAACTAAATTAAGCCCGAAAATAGAGATAATGTACAAAGTTTCAGGAATTTTGCCAAAAAACTCAATGGGTAATAGCTAAGTAAGTATTTGTGTTTAACTTCCTATAGAAACTTAATGGGAAAAAGTGCAAAAATATATTGATTACTATTCTCAAGATTATAGTTTAGCATACTGTCTGGACTCAATGATATAATCAGTTCAAATTATGAAAGAATTCAATAAAACATTTGAAGGGAAGAAAACCTACGAGTCTAAGTCTATAGAATCTCTACTTATACAGATATAAAAAACTCTCCGTTAAACCCTTCTTAAAATTGTCCCTTAAGTATTCGAGTCTATA
>ARYC01022509.1:0-39016 GCA_000711775.1 Oxytricha trifallax
TTTTTATTGTATGCAGTAAAATATGCAACTAAAATCGCTATTGATATGAAAAATTGAGTAATTAATTCAATCAATAATAATTCTATAATTAATATTTATTTTTTAAATCTAATGATTTATTCAGTTTCAATCATTAAATAAAATAATATTTCTCGTATAATTTATTTAATCACTGTAAAGATCTTATTGTATGAGGACTTGTTTGAGCTAATCAGCACTTACCGGCTTTGTCATGAATTCATCCATTCCGGATTGATAACATTTCGTCTTGAAAGATTTATTAGTGTTGGCAGTAAGGGCAATTATTTTTAATCTTTCTTATTCTATATTTTATATCTTCCTTATCTCTATTAAAGGGCCTCTCTTTTTTAGGGGAAAATACAAAGAATTTATTGACAGAATATACAATCATTGAAAAATTATTCCATTTTCAATATATCAGAAGAAATCTAAGTATTAAATTAATATTTATATCTTAGGGAATTTGACAAATTGCAATTTAAAAATTGAAAAATTTTAATTAAATTATTAATAATTGAGCAAAAATTTTAATTTTAATAAATTTTGGCAAAACTGCTTAATGTTATTTTTTTTTAAATTGATCATTTTTAACTTTTATTAAAAAAATAATTTAATTAAATAATTCTCTTCTTAATTTCAGAATGCTATAATTATATTTTTGTTGTTTTAGTAATTTTTACAAATATAAAATTTTTAATAAAAAAATCCCCATTTTTCTGCCATAAATAAATACTTATAATTTAAAATTCCTTTAATATCAAATAAAATTTAGATTTAATTCAAAATAATTTTTTTTAAATAAAGATAGTTATTTTTAATGTTAATAGAATAAAGCAAATCTTAATTAATTATTTATTTATTTCTAGTATAATTTATTTGTTTTTACCTTAAGTTCTTATCTATTAAGATATCAATAAGTTTATTAATGACTTTTTGGTAAATTTTTTTAATAATGAATAGACATTTTTATTGGATTAATTTTATTCGAATAGTTTTTTTAAAAATAAAATAAACTAGAAATATTTTTGTTTCTAAAAATAAGGCAAGCCCTCTATTCAAAACCCCAAAACCCTTTCAGTAGTTTGATTGAGTTTTTGATTGATAAAAGTAGACTATTAGTGCATACTTTATTAGGGTTTTAATTAGGTTTATGTAGGGGATTAATGTTTAAATATTAGTAATTTAATTAGGGTTTTAATAGGGTTTATGCAGGGGTTTAATGTTTAAATAATAGTAATTTAAGTGAGTATATGCGAGGTTTGGAGTCAGTTTATGACAGTGAGTATAAAAATTTATTGTTTAAGTTGCGCAATGGATGTGATGATCATAGTGATCAGATTAAACTTATTCTAAATTATACATCTATAGCAAAACTACTCCATAAATCTCCTGCAACTGAGAGGTCTCACTGTCTATTAGCATTGAATTTAAAGAGATAGCAGCTTAATTCTAAGCCTAAGAGACCCTTAAAATTTTAGCAGCATCATATTGAATATCTAATTATTGATAAGACTCTTAAATACTGGGCTCATTTCTCTCTAGCCTACAGGGCTGTGATGTTTCATCGCCAATTTCCTGAGCTTCACATCTCTGCTTAATCTATAGCTAACATTTATAAAAAGAATGGAATATCTTACAAGACAGTAAATCGCATTAAGAGAGTGATTGACTTTAATGTTCCCTTTTATAAGACTAATTTAAATTATATATTCGATTAAATGTAAAGGGCTTAAGAGCATAATATAAAGTTCATTCACGCTGATGAGGCAGTATTCAACTTTAATACCTTCATATCAAGGTCTTGTTATAAAAGATATAGCAACATTGAAATATATTATTAAAAGGTTAAGGTTTTAACTCATGCTATACTTGGTGAATAAGTGAAGATAGTGGGCTCGAGACTTATGTTATCCACCCTCGTTCTATAAAGACTGAATAATATATTAAGTTCTTGCAATAACTCAGAGAAAAGTGTGCTGACTAAGAGATTATTCTGTTCGTTGATAACTTGTCAGTTCATAAAACTAAAGACTCAAGGAAGGAATACGAAAGGGCTAAATATAACACCTGTATTTAATGTTCCTTACAGCCCTTAGTTTAAAGGAATTGAATTATATTGGGGGTTATTGAAAGTTCATTATAAGAAATTGCTGCTCTACCATCTGATGCATGATTTAAAGATAGATATAGTAGATTTTATTAAGAGTGCTGCAAAGAGAGTCAGTGATGAGAAAGCTAAAGTGTGCGCAAGAGAAGTGAGATTTTGTGTTTATAAATAAGTATTAGATTTAAACGAATGAATAAGTTCACATATTAAATTTGTTCCCGTAAAAGGGATTTGGCTTCTCTTTCTTTTCATCCTCTTATGGCTTGCTTGGGCCCATGTTTCTTCTCTTAGTGCCAGCTCCTGCATCTATGTTCATCTCGTCTGGCTTTTAAAAATCTTTGAAGAGTCTCTTACTCAATTCATGCTTTACTTGAGACTTTCTCTGTCTGTTTAATTTGCTGAGCTCTTTCATCAAGTATATAGAAGTACCAGATTTTTTTATAAAGTTAAAAGACTAAGTTTACTTGAGATGAAAGGATGCTTTTGAATTTCCTACAGCCAGGTATCACTTATTTTAATACCTTGCTTCTCTTTTTCTTCAGGAGAGATGGCTGTATCGTTTTCTTGTGAGCTTCTTAAATAACTTCATTTAAGTACTCAGGTTTCAGAGTTGCAAGAACACCAAAGAAGAAGTTTCTCTCTAGCAACTTATTAGAGAGCGGTAGCTTTGATGGAAGGTAGAGAGCTACGTCGGATCACTCATAGCATCGTCATATAGGTTTTTCACTGATATTTCAGGGGTAGTTAGGTATCTCTATCATCCTAATTTCATTAGACTTAAAAGCATTTTTCTCTTCACTCAGTAAGGCTTTTAAGAATGAGATTTTAGTTCCCTCCTAAGTCGGCAAGAACAATCCAACTATAATGGATTTATTATTCTTACTTAAGAACTTACCTTTCTATACCAAATATCTATAAAGGTCATCTTTACTTCGAAATTTTCCTATTAAATCTTGAGATTAAATTCTCTTCATTGCATCATTCATAGACCCAATCTTGCTTCCTCTTTCTAGAAATGTTAATGAAATTTAACATTATTGATATCCATTCTAAGTTTATTAAAATCTTACTACTAAATAGGGAGGACCTACTGGAGGTCAACCTTGAAAAGATATACGGAGAAGCATTTGAAAAACTTGCTCCAAGTTTCACAGATTGAATTCCATTTTTATCAAACTATCTCCATTAAATTGCTCCTAATAATGTTTAATTATTTTAGGAGGTCCTCCAAATTAAGTTCAAACTTTATTAGGAGTTAAATTTTAAGGTTAAAACTTTAATTAGGAGCATATTAAATTAAAAAATGTTAATTAATTTTACCTCCAAATTAAGTTCAAACTTGATTTGGAGGACCTCCTAGAGAAACAAAACTTCATTAGGAGTATTTTAATTTACTAAAATGTATAAAATTCTCATAAAATATGTCAACTTACAGTCTTTTATGGTTAGTTAATTATCTTACCTCTCAGCAGAGCAAAGAATCTACCAGAGTGTCTTATACACTACTATATTAGTTTATCTAGGTAGATTTTATCAATATTATAATAAAATATATCATAAAACTAAAATGAGCGCTAACTTTTTGAGAAGAGCGGTATTACTTGGATAAAGTCAATAAAAGTTATCATTCCAGCAACCAAGAAAAGTAGAGACCAGAGACGCCTGTACTCAGTGGGAGCCTACTTATGACAACTTTGACCAGTCTAACTTTGAGATTTAAATATAAGTTAAGAAAGAGGTTATAATAGAAGCTGTCCAAATTGAGGAGGAAATTAAACAACCCGCCATAGAGCATTAATAAATACCAGCCAAAGTTGACAATTAACGCAAAGAATGCAATAAAGCTTTCCCTTACAAGTCAACTTATAAGAGACACTTGAGAGATATACACAACGATATGCCAAGGTTATATCTCAAGCATTAAAAGAAAGATGGGAAGTATGTCTGTGAGTTCTGTGAGAAGCCATATTCTCATACTAGAGACATCAAAGTGCACTTAAAGAAAAAGCAAAATTAAAGTTTTGTCTTTATTCATGAACCTACAGGGAATAGATTCCTCTAAAAGAGAAGATCAAGAATCTCAGTGGAGTCTCTTAGATTTGAAGTCTAGAAGTAAGTTAAAATGAAGAAAGCAGTCAAGAACTTTCCAGTCTCTGAGATCAATAAAATCATGGTTAAAATAGAGGCAATGAAGATTCCCATATTAAAAATTATTGACTTAGATTCTTGCCTAGAAAGCTACCTCACTCTTGAAGATAAAATAGAGAAGAGAGTCATTACTGATGACTAATATGCTTACAAGATATATCCATTCAATTACTTCCTTGCTGATGACAAGTTCAAAATGGAATTTGCAAATGAGTATTATGCTCTTTAAAAGGCAAAGTTAAATGAGTGCAGGCATATCATATAGCTTGATGCTATTTTACTTGGTAAAGATCATGTAGCCTTCAGGCTTCCATTACTTGAAATGACTTACAGAGAATTCTTATCTGACAATAGATGTCAGAGATAAATTGGCTAGATTGTATAGCAGATAGTTGAGGGGATTGAAGAGCTTCACAAGCTAGGTTATGTTCATAGAGACTTAAAGCCAGAGAATATCATGTTGAATTTTCAGCCTCTTAGAGTTTATATTATAGACTTCAACAGAGCTCAAAGAGTGCAAGCCTCTGCATAAGGAAATGTATACGGTACTCCTGGATATTTTCCAGAGAGAGAGGATTGGAGAGATGGAGACACTTAATGGGATATCTGGGCTCTAGCAGTAATAATAATAGAGAGCGACATGCCAAGAAACGATTACTTTAGCTGCAGGGGTGAGAGAGATTTCTAAGCAGAGAATCAAACAATATCTCGATAAAAATAAAATAAATGGAGGTCTCAGAGAACTTGCATACTCAACTATTATCAAGCCAAGCTAAGAGAATTAACAAACAATAGAAACAATCAAACATCAACTTAGAAAGATAAAATTCAGAGAACTGCCACATGACTCTAAGCTTATGTTTGTGTGAAATATTTTAAAAAGTCGCTTGTTATACTCACTTAAAATACTAATATTTAAACATTAAACCCCTACATA
The DNA here is from genome assembly GCA_000711775.1 of Oxytricha trifallax. NCBI lineage: Eukaryota > Ciliophora > Spirotrichea > Sporadotrichida > Oxytrichidae > Oxytricha > Oxytricha trifallax. The sequence goes on from ARYC01022509.1 coordinate 5,214, forward strand.
AACCCTATTAAAACCCTAATAAAGTATGCACTAATAGTCTACTTTTATCAATCAAAAACTCAATCAAACTACTGAAAGGGTTTTGGGGTTTTGATTGTTGCATCAAATCCATCCATTTATTAAATAATTTATCAATATAAGGAAAATTCTTATTAAAATAATTATAAATTTTTTTTATCTATTTAATTAAAACAACCATTAGATTGATTTATTATTTTATTTTTAAGTATTAAAGTTTTTTACTATCAAATTTTTGGTGATCGGACATATGAGAATGGAGATCAGTAGATAGTGAAAAGTTATATAAATTTTAAATATCTGAAAAGAAAGTCAATACTATAATCAATCATGAAGTAATAATAATATAAATTGAATTTATAAATACGATTTAAATATTTATTGGAACATATTAATTAGAGATGAAGTCAAGATATAAAAAGATGCTTAACCTGCAAAGTTAAAATCATATTAAGAATGCAAACAATTTCAGTAGGAGGGAGGTTTATTAAAACTGTGATTGAATTCGTTCACTTACAGTTAAATATAATTACCTGGGTTAATTTTAATTTTTATTATATAAGATTATTTTTGAATCTTAAATATGGAGATTTTTAAAGTTTATTTTTTTAAAAATAAATTTTAATTTGCCTAAATATTTTGCCTTATTAAAAACAAAAAATTTTAAAATATAATGTGGATTATTGGCATATTACAGTCCATAAATATGATTTTGTAATTATTATTATTTGCACTGCAACAGCAAGGCTAAATGACATTTTAATGGATTCTTTATTTAACTTTTTCTACGCCTTCTAATCCATTTGTAGCTTTATCAACTCTTTGTCCAAATTACATTTCATTAAAAATTTCGATCTAATTACTTTAATTTAAATAATTAAGATTACTAATCTATTATCAATAATATAGTTGAATATTATGAAATTAAGTTTTATAATTTCAAGTATAGTCTATAGTGTAATGATGTTGAATATGTTATCGTCCACTATAAGAATCTAAGAGCTATTTAAGCATGGGCATTTAGCTTATGGTGTTAAGAATTGTCCATCATGTTAAAGTCTCGGCAATTTATTTAAAATATGATTTATTAGAAAAGCTATCAGCAATTATTAAAAAGTTTATTACAATAAAGATCTAGAAGAAATCGGCCCACCATTTGTATATTATTGTAGAAATACATTTGAATTTGGAAAATTAATTTTAATTAAATATATAGTAATACAAAATCGTGGCAGTTAAAGTTGGCCAATTTAAACGATCTAGGGCTCATTCGATAGAGAATTCAAAATTAGCTGGACTTTGTTATTGGCGGTACTATTTTATCGCATCCCCAGAGCGAGATAACTCGACTTTAATGTGAGGGTATAATTTAATGAATTTAGATGGGTTTAATTAAAGTCGAGTTATCTCGCTCTAGGGATGAGATAAAATAGTACCGTCAATAACAAAGTCCAGCTAATTTTGAATTCTCTATCGAATGTGCCCAAGATCGTTTAAATTGGCCAACTTTAACTGCCACGATTTTGTATTACTATATATTTAATTAAAATTAATTTTCCAAATTCAAATGTATTTCTACAATACTCGAATTCTATTCCCTAAAAAGAAGTATCTATTTAAAAACTAATAAATAGTTATTGTTTAAAAAATTAGTAAATTAACCTTAAAAGAATAAACCAAATTATAAAATAGGCATAAAAAGTAAATCTAAATCAAAAGTCTGTCATTTACAGAAAATTAATTTTTCTGAATTATTAAATGCATTTTATTAAATCATTCTAGAAGAAATATTATTACGCTTATTTATTGAAATATATATTTGTTCCAGATAATGTTGTATTATAAAATAAGCAAATTTTCAGCACAAGGAAAAATTAAAATATGAAAGAAAAAATGAGTCAAATTATCATAATTAATTCTTCTAAGAAAATTTATTATTCAATTTTACCTTCCCTTTAATAAACTTTAAATTTAATTGAAAATTGCAATGACATATTATTTTCAGCAAACATAGAATATATTTTTTAGATTTTATTAGACTTATTTAACTATACATTTTTGATTTATACCAAATTCTAAATGATAAGTAATTACTCTGTCAAGATATGTTGATACATAAAATTTTTTACTCAAAAATTTAATCTAATTATTAATTCTAACTCTAGATTACTCAAAATATTTGTGGCTCTAATATATATAAAGATTAGAGTTTTGATTCATTATTAATATAATTTAAATTTTGTAAAATCTATTTTTTTATCTATCGAGAGCATGAATGACTAGTAAATTTCTTGGTTATTAGGTTTAATTTTATTAGAATTTTCATATCTTTTTTCTTGTGAATAATTATGCTGAGAAATTTAGTTGGAATTATTATTGTGACTTGTACAACTGCTCTAAAATTCTTTTCTTTTAAGTATATAAAGTAAAATTTTGTATAAATAGAAAATAATGAAGAATATCTAAATTAAATCCGTTTAAAAAATAAAAATAAAAATCTAATGAATTTTTAAACATGGGTTTTAGCTATATATAATATAATTTATTCTTTTCTTTCCTTGTAAGCTTTTATATTAAAGCAAAAGCATGCTCCTTCATCATAGGTTGATTATTTAATAAATAAAAATGATTCTAGATAAATCTCACCTCCACATGCTTGAACAACCTTCTTACATATGTTAAGACCAAGTCCTATTCCCTAAGTGTTGACCTATTTATCAGTTTATAACTTTCCAAATAATTTAAACAGTTTTATTTTGTCATCTTTCTTCACTCCAATTCCAGTATCTTATACTTTCATATGAATTAAATGAGCTACTTTGATAAATAAATAAATGATCAACTATTATAATTGTTCATATTATTCCATAAAATAATTTGTGTATTTATATACTGGATCGTAACTTATAGACAATTTAATTCTCAAAACCATCAATCATATTTAAATTTATTATTAATTTGTTAACTTAAATTTAATTCTTATTTTAATGGCAAATTTTGAAATGAGTTTTTGCCTAATAATAATATGACTTTACTATTAAGGCATCTTATTATTTTTCTCTCAAATTATTGCTCTCATTTATGTTATGCATTCAATGATTTATTATAGAGATAGCAACTGATAATTTTAAATTAATACATATATTCTCTTAGTATTTATGGCATCAGTTTAATTAGAAAGCATATTGAATTTGAAAGAGAAGTGAGTAAATGATATGCTATGTCTATTCTGATTGTAAAAAATCAAATTTCACAATAATAAATTTAATAAATATTGCTTAGAAGAAAACAATCTATTCTTAACTTTTGTCTTTTAACTACCTTAAATTAACCATTTTCTTTACATTTATAATTTATTATACTTTAATAATTGTTTATCTGAATTTATGGTCTAGAATAAACGTTATATAAGTTTAAATTTATATACTACTAAACATTAATTAGTTTAATGCAAAATTTGGAAGCTTAGATACCTGAAAAGGTTACAATTTCAACATAAAAGAATATTATTAAGCTAATTACAAGTTAAATATTTAGATTAGTAGTTGTAAAATTTACCAATCAACATTTTTGGAGTCTAATTTTAAGTATAGAAAAATTAAGATAATAGAAATACTTGATTAGTCTTTTTTTCATTTATTGAATGCAATAATATATGTATAAATGTTATAAGTATGTAATAAAGTTAATAAAATTAAAATTTTGATATAGAGCAATTGACAGACTAATTTAATCAAATATCAAAAATACTAAAATTTTATATTAATTTAATAAAATATCTATGCTATTTATAATTTTTTTGTTGAAAAAATGAATGTTAATACATATATTAATATACTTTTTTAAGTCAGATTTGATATCTAATTAATTTATTATTAACTATTTCTAAGTAAAGGGTGTAAGGTTTATAATGTTATCTTCCCTTTTAAGGTAAATTTAAAAGCATTAGTTATTAAATTGATGAGAACTTATTTCAATCTTTGTTCATCAAAATACAGTTGATCCGGTATATTAGGGCAAATTTCTGATATAATTTCTATTTTTTTCTCTTTTGCTACTAACTCGAACATAAACAATTTTTTTTAATTATAAATATTTTATATATTATTTATTAATGTTTATCTATAAGTTCAGAAAGGCAATTTGGGTGTGTTTTTCTCATTTCTTTAAGTATAAAAAATAATGCTTAAAATTAAACATCATTAGGATTCACTGATTTACTAATCTAATCGGCTAAAAATGCTAAATCTCAAAGCTTTTCTTAGCGTATAAGTTAAAGCTATAAATTTATTATAAAGAAATCATAAAATACCCTAATATTGGAAATATTATACTATAGAATACAAATAAATAGTATTGTTAGACGATACTTTACTAACTATCTTATATAATTTAAATCTTATAAAATGCCTTTTAATATTAAAATAATTAAATAAACCTTACTAAATCTAATAAATTAAAGTTTTATATATTATTAGACTGTAATTAAAAATTAATATATAATTCAGGATTCAAATAATTACATTAAGATTTTTGATAATTCTAAATAGAATTATTAGATTATATATTGAATTATACTAGATTCATGAATAAATTATTCTTATCCCCATATTATGGTCCTTATAGGTGATTAGAAAATAGATAGCATTTAGTTATTTAAATTCTATATAGAATTAATTTATTTTATATTATTCAAGAGATTGTTAAATAATATATTCTCTTAATGAATCCCTACATTCATTGTATCATATTAGTATTTAAAATTGTATTTTATTATGATAGGAATTAAATATATCTTAAGTTATTAAGTAGAATGTATATAAAAATATCATATATTAAGATGATTTTATTATAATTAATATATAAGTCCGTTGCTAAGTTTTGATAATTAGCAACGCGTTGCTTAGTTTACCTAACTAAGCAACGGACTCTAAATAATAATATAATTTGAATATTTAAAAAATGGCATAATTTCTAATCAGAAATTAAAAAGGGATTGCTATATTTACTAATTAAGAAATAAATAAAATATATATATATATATATATATATATATATGTCAAAGCTTTGAATTAAAAAAATAAATCTATATATCAAAGGAAAAGAAATCAATATTCATATTATCTATAAAAGGATCTTCAATTATAATTTATTCTTGAATAATATTAATAGTTATTAATTATATATCGGATCTTATAAAAGCATTTTAGTTTTAAGCATATGTTATTTCCTAATATTTTTTTTTATTACTTAGAAATATTATTTTAAATTGTGATTACTACTTTTAATTTACTTGATTTTATGTTAGGAACTTTTAAATAAAGCTATTAAATTTAAATTTTAATCTAATCACTGATTTCCAGGCCAGTTTAAGTTTTTCTTGAAGTGGTTTTGAGTTCTCATCACTTTTAGTTTCTTCAGCTGTTTCAACGAAGATTTTGAAAATTCATATGGAATTACGCTAATTCTTTTTGAGTTTCGATCATTTTCTATATATTCTTGCCGACATATTTTCGTCCACAAAAACTGGTTTAAGATTGACTTTTTGGCACCCCCAATATTCTAGATAGACTTTGGCTTGCTTCTATATAGAGTTTTTGCTTCCTGATTTCATGAAGAATCACAAGGACTAGAGTCTCAAGCAAAGTTTGTTGACAAGAAATTTTTTATCAGGCTTCTAAACGAAAGAATACAGTATATTTAAAATACCTAGTTTATTGAAAATGAATTCTATGGAGTTTATTAATCTATTATAGAGAAAATTTACAAATCTATTTATTTTTAAATGATATACTAACTTGAAATTATATCCCCTTAATTTTTAGGATCTGCTTTTTGTAAATTAGATTTGAATTTTCCATTTTTTAGCATAAAGAAGTCAAGAATATCATTTACTAAGAACAGTAAAATCTTAGATGAATTCCTTATTACTTAAATCAACTTTAAACCTTCACTTTCCTTTATAAAATGTTCAAGATTATGGGGATTAAACTAAAAAAATAATAAATCATTCAAATTATTATTGAAAAAATAGAATAATAATTTAAAACTCAAATCTATTAACTAATTAATTTAGCATTAGACCATAAACTTAATAATAAAAGCAAAGAGTTTATTTTAATAACTTTCTTTTTGATACTTGAAATTATTTATTAAAATGCATGCAAAATATTAATATATGGATTACTTAAATAAATTATTCTTAAATAATGATCATTTTGATTTAATTTATTGAAACCTAAATAAATAAGAAATTATAATTAATCAAGACTCAAACAAATTTGTTTATGTTTTTTCAATAAAATAAATAGAAATACGTTAAATTAAAAAATAAACATTAATATAAAACATCTTAAACTGATATTCCTAATTATTGTATAAAATTTTATTTAGAAAATTATAATTTTATCAATTTTTTATTTATTAATCTCTGAAAGAAATAATAAATGAATATAAAAATGAAATAATATCAAGTAATAGTAAGTGCATAATATAAAATGTATTAAAAAAACTTTGGAATATTATTGATATAATTTAAAATAAATTATATTTATAAATATAAAAGACTATAAATAATATGTAGTATTTTTATTGATATACTCTTAATTGTTTCCTTATCATTGAATTCAAATATAAAATTTCTTCTTAGTATGAAAAAAAATCTAAAATATATTAATGATGTTTAAAAACTTTAATTGGGATGCTTTAGCTTCCCATATTATCTATAAGGCCGGTTATAGCATTTATTGGGGTTCTCATGTCATGTGAAACTGTGGCAGTGATCATTTCGAAGAAATTATTTTCCATCTTTAGCTTTTCGTACTTTACAAAAACAAATAAAACTATTTTAATAGATAATATTATGAAATTATTATTAGAGTTATTATATAAATTATTATATTTACGAACCCAGTGATTCTATGAAAGAGTACTAATCTTAATTCTCTGTTTAGGAAATGCATGTCTTACATCTTTAAATTAACTATTTCAGAATAAAGATGAGAGTCATTTATACCATGATTATGATGTAATAATAATTTAATAATTAAATTCAACAAAAAATTTTAAAGCTTATATATAGAAATATTTTGAAAATAAATAAAGATTAATTACAAAGAATTTAGATTAAATTATTTCATCAAAATAACAGTAATCAGCGATCTTAAAATAAGAATTAATTTAAATTCAATAATATAAATTAATTCAAATAATTATGAGTAATGGCATGCAAAATTTTATTATTAATTATGATAAGAGAAAGGTTATGAAAATTTAATTAATCGTTTAGTGTATATTTGTTATCATATAAACCATATTTTTGTAATATACTATTGTATTTTTTTCTCTAATTAATCCTTGACTGAATTTGATAAGAAATAACTAACAAAAACTCTAAATAAAATTATTTAATGAAATAAAAAAAATAATTTGAAACAAACGGAATATGATTAAAATAATTTTAATAACAATATGTGTTTAATAACCTTAAGAGAATTAATTAATTATTATAAAAATTTAAATATATAAGGGGATAATTATCGATTTCTTTTAAACTATATATCTGAAGATCATTAAAACTATTCTAAGTTTATTGTAGTAATAGAAGAATTGAGTATTTATTTGAAAAGGAAGAATTAATAAAATTTAGTTTATAATATATTGCCTTTAATAAGTAAAATCGAAATTATATAATGACAATTTATTAAAGGAAATTGATAAATTTAAATTTATAATTAATATAAAAAATTCGTTAAACGAAGATTATAGGACGACATTGACAATAATTTTTTAAGTTACATTTTAAATATCTGTATTTAATACCACATTCCCTAAAATAGCAAAGACTTATTGAGAAGAGGGATATGCATCAGTAAATAAAAAAAAGGAAAATAAATAGGGGGAAGTTGATTCATGCTGAAGGAGATATTTAAAAAGGTGATTGGAAAAATTAAAAAGCTGTTTAAGTTTTACATTTTATATATATATACATTCAATTAGAATTATTGTTATTATTAATCTTATTATTGCTAATACCTTCTACTTTCCTCGTTATTTTTCATGAATGTTCTTTGAATTGAAAATTGAAAAAAAAAATTTTATCTCTAAAATTAATTCATCTCTTTATCTGAAAATATGTATTTCACTGATTAGCTATATAATTTAATTATATTTCTACTATAATACAGAAACAAAATTAACTGCTAAAAATCTTTTTACGAATTAATATATATATAAAAAAAATCAAATGCAATCCTTCTATATTATGATTGTCAGAGCTTAAAAAATAATTAATTGTTAATTTTATTTTTTGTTAGCTTTAGTTTTGATTCACATTTACTTCGTCCGAATCATGATTAAAGCTTAAATTAGTTTTATTACTTTTTTTAGTGGATTAAATACCAAAATTTTATGTTTAAATTACCTTTATACTTAATAAAATATACAATTTAATTAATTGGTAATTTGATATGATTCAATTAGCTAGAGAGACTATGCTCAACGTTTTTGCTTATTTATTTAGATGATTATTGCATATCCATATTGTTTACACCAGATGTTTGTTTGTTAGCGTAGTTTGTAATTTCACTATCAAAATTATGGTTAGTCTTTATTAAGAAGCAAGAATCCTTTTGTGACTACTCAATTGTTTAAATATAGAAAAACAATTTAAAATGTTATGAGAAAATCATATAATTAAATGTTTCATATAGATTATATTTCTATAAGGTACCCTCTAAGCTATTATTATAATATTCAAATTAATGCGGAATTTAAATATATGTAAATTGATATAAGATCGAATAAGTCTTCGATATAATTGAAGTACATTAGAACAATTGCATAATTCAAAAATTTTAATATTTCACAGATATTTCAATCGAATACTATATTTCATTTAATATTATATGAAACTTTACATTAGGAAATTAAATTTAATCTGTGAGAAATATTTCACAAAAAATGATTTTTTTTTTTTGCTTTAATTTCCAATACTGTTGTTTACCTCCTACTTTTTACTAATTTTAAATTCCCTTAAATATAAAATAGTATTTCTCACACCTTATTTCTTTTTATTGTGTTTAAATTAAATTTGAAAAAAATAGTTTTATTTCTGTAAATAATAAATAATGAATTATTTAATTAATTTACATTTATTTATGCGTTTATTAATATTCGATATTCAACCATCAAATTTATTGATAAAATATTTAAATTATTTGAACTAAATCTAAAAATTAGTATCGTTATAATTTTTGATAATTTATTAGTCTTCTTGCAAATTATATAAATTAAATATAATAAGTTTTAAGTTTAAATTTTATCGTTAATTTGTTCTTAAAATTCTTGATCTCCTAGTCCCTCAATATAATTATATGGCTCTAGTATACATATAAAAAATATAAGCATTTTGTGCTACAATCTATCTTGAATGTCTTGATAGCTTTGTGATTCATCGATTGACAATAATTAGTATGCCTCTTTATTTGCTATTAAACCTAATCAATAATTTTATAAATGTTTCGATAAGTAATCATAATAAACATTTGTGAATTTTTTGAAAATCTTACGTCTTTAATAATTTTTCTATTTTTTCAAATATATACATAAATTTTGATAATTTTATAAGAAAAGATCGGTTTACAACTTCCTTATTTTTTTCATCAAGCAATAGAAGCGGTTTAGGAAAATTTAGTAGTAGATTTCTCAAATCTTCATTTTATTTTTAATTTTTTTTTAGAGATACATATGTAGTTTTCATTAGACTTTTAGGTGAAAAATTTTTTTAAAAAAATTGGTAAATTTTAATTAGATTAACGAAATATACTTTTTTAAACACAATAATTTATTATTAAATCCAAATCCGTTTATTAAATTAAATAAAATTCGTTATAATTAATAATAATTTTTTGATAAAAACATTCTAAAAAATGTACTATTTATTAAAAATATATTAAAAAGTTCAATAAACCTTCATGAAAGATTGATAATTAATTAAATATACATATTGATATAAATTTTTATATTTTTTATAAAAGTGAGCGGAGAACAGCATTTAATTGCACCTTATCTTTAGAATAGCTCTTAGTGACCATATCTATTTATGCTAGTTGTTTGTTTTTCGTAAATTAAATTTCCCTCAAGTTACAAACTAACTATTTATTAAAACAAAATATTTTCCTATAATTTATAAATGAAGTAATTATATTATTTTAATTTCTATTTTTATCCTGTTTTTAACATTAAAAGATTATTTGACCTCTAACTTTCTTAATAAATATATTTTTATAAATTATAAATAATTAATAATTAATGTCATATTATTTTAAGCAAAAATAATTAACATTTTTAGTTTATTTAAAAAAACCAATTTTTTAATTCTTTAAAACAAAACAATATATTATTTTAAATAGCTTAATGGTATAGGCAAATCATAACAAATAAAGTGTTACAAGTATATTAACAAATTGAGCCCACGTCGTGAATTTTGTAGTAGAATACTAAGAACAATAATGCGCTCAATAGGTTCACAATATTATATGCCAATAACATAAAATAATAATAGATTCTAATTAATTGTCCATGTATTTTAATAATAAGGGATATGGTTGAAAGAATCCAAGAAACATTCAACAAAAGGCTGACAAATAACCAAAAAGAGAATGCTAAAACTATTTAAATATTCAATACTACCACCATTTAATAATCAAAATTATCAATATCTAATTTAAAACTATAAAATGTTTTATGATTTGCTACAGATAAACTACTGAGATGCTCCCAAGATATGTCAATTGAGAAAAAATAGAAATTTATATATAATTAACAAAATACATAGGTTTATATAAAATTCGAATCCTTAAAAAGAAATAATTAAAGAATAATGAATTTAATAATTGATTTCAATAATGTATAGTGCATTAACTTAAAGTTGCAAGAATTCTCCTATTAATTTATCGCATAATAAGAGGTTAAACTAATAATTTCAGTTATTAAGGGAAAAATGTAAAATTGGTAATAAAAAATAGTCGTACTCATTTTTTTAATTTTAAATTATTTCTTTTCTTATTTATATTATTAATTCAAATTCATTAATTTTAAATTTCTATAAAAGTCTCAAGTTCTATCGTAGAAATACATTAAAAATTTTTAAAAAATTTATGTTATAATTTTATCTTTTATATATGTGGATTGGACTTTTTTAATTATTTTCTTGCCTAGCTTAAGTTTTTAAAAATAATTTATCGAACATTATAAGTTAATTTAAAAATGAAATTTCATGGATCTCATATAATTTTAATGACTAAATTTTATAATTAATAATCAATATAAAAAACATATAAATTCATTATTTAATGAAGATTAATACAATTACTTACAGCGATATTCAAAATACAAATCAAAAAAGGCTATTTTATCTTTCTATTACTTATTATGAAAATCACTTATCTTTTTTCCTGTAATTTATTAGCTTTTGAAGGGCATCTTCATTACTTGATATAAATTATAAGCATAAATTGCTTAAAATATTAAGGTATTTTGCATAGGTTTATTTTTTAACATATTTTTTTATAATTTATTGTCAGTTTAAATTTAATTTCACATTGATTTATCAATTTTCGATGAGTTAAATATTTTCACTCATTTAACTTATGGTTTAATTTAAATATTTTAGTTATAAATATATTATTTACCAAAATATAAGCTATTTTTATAAATAAATTTCTAAAAAAACCTTTTACTTATCCTATTTAAATGAGACCTTATTTCTTCCCTTAAGTTAAATAAATATTAAATAATTCAAATCAATAGAGTAGAAATTAAAAAAGAAAGTATCATCATCACATTATGACTTAATATTTCATCTGCTATTCTCATGGGATTAAAGTTTCTTATTTTTATTATATAATTCAAAAATAATAAAAATTAGCGGTCATCATAGTTTACGAATAAAATATGGTTTTTATAAGTCCCTTAATTATTTCATATCTTATATTTGACTATATAGGTCCTAATTAATTTTCTGGAAAAATCACTAGAGTGTTTTAATCTTACTAAAAATACTAATATTGTAGAAATACATTCGAAATTGGGAAAATATAATAAATTAAATTTATAATAAATCAAAATCGTGGCAGTTAAAGTTGGCCAATTTAAACGATCTTGGGCTCATTCGATACAAAATTTAAAATTAGCTGGACTTTATTATTGGTGGTACTATTTTATCGCATCCTTGGAGTGAGATAAATTGAGTTTAATTAAACCCTCTAAATTCATTAAATTATACCTTCACATTAAAGTGGAGTTATCTCACTCCAAGGATGCGATAAAATAGTACCACCAATAATAAAGTCCAGCTAATTTTAAATTTTGTATCGAATGAGCCCAAGATCGTTCAAATAGGCCAACTTTAACTGCCACGATTTTGATTTATTATAAATTTAATTTATTATATTTTCCCAATTTCGAATGTATTTCTACAATAATTTTATATTTTATCATCCTAATAATTACTTAGGAATACTATAATATTTAGTAGTCCCCTTAATCAAAGCAATTTTCTATAAAAAATTTCTTTATTTCAATTATTACTAAACTTAATAATATCCTTATTTCAATGTTGATCTTAAATTCTATTAGAAATATATTATTTCTTGACTTCTCCTTTTATGATAATATAATTTATGAACTATTCTTAAAATATTAGTTTCAAATAACTTAGATTACATTTATATTTTAGCCTTATAACTTTTAGTCCAAAGTATTTTTTATTCATTCTACTCCTAAGCTTTTAATATCATTTAATTTATGATATCTTTCAAATATTCTGAATTTATATTGTGATGTGAATAGTCTTAAAGTAATTACAATAAAACACAGAATTAGCCCTTAAGTTTTAAAAATTGCCGAAAATCTTATATTTTAGAATCTCTAATAGTATTGGATTGTCATAATTTTGCATTAATAAGCAAAGACTATAAAGATTTAACAAAATAATTCAATAATTAAAAAAAAAACTCTTAATTAATAAAGAATTAAAAAGATGATTGAAAAATCTAGTCTTCGTGCAAAAATTATGGATAGGCTGTGACCTAAAAAAAAGAAAATGTAGATTGTAAATCAAAAATTATCTAAGATTATTATGCAGATATATATATATAGGCTGCTACAAACATAATTATTCAATGAGCAAAGAAAGCAATAATATCATAACAAATGAAAGATAAAATAGGAATATCTGCAATAAAACGATATTCTTTATTAAACTGAATCATCTTCAAAGTTAAGCATATAAATTAAATTATGCTATTTAGATTTTGATTCCTAGTTCTAACTTATTTCAAGTATTTAATTATATCAAGAAATGAAATTTGATGTAAAAACCTCTTACAGTATAAGCTTATATATCATATTAAGAGTTTATAGAAAAACTTAGTTAAAATAATAAACAAAATTATTTAAGTTGGCAATATAATTTTATCTCTTTCTAATTAATAAAGTTTTTTTTGAAATTTTACTAAATGCTAATAAAGGTCCGTGTAAATAGCAGAATTTTGTGAATTTCATGTTTATCAAGATAAGTATTATCTCAAATCATAATAAAATATGATTTCAGAGTTAGGTCGGCAGGTGGTTGCCCACATTTAGTGAACGTTTGTCTCGAACCCCGACCCCCCCAACGGTTTATTGCCTGGAAATAACCTTTAGTCCTCTCGATCTCTCTAACTTTAGTAGCAGCAACAAGGATCATAATGACGTCACATAAGCGACTTATCTCTGACCAATGTCCTTTAGTTGATCAGTCTAAATAAACCCATGAGTACTCCATTACTTGAACTAATGTTCTTCTGAAATTTATCTAGTAACATTGTGATGTAGATGTTTGCAATTGAGTCAATGTCTCTCCTTCTCTTTCAGACATTAAAGAAATTAATAACAAATATATATTTAATTATAAAATTATCATTTTATCAATTACTTCTACCAACTGACCTTCAGTTTATACCCCTAATAAAATATTATTATCTGGTAAAAGACAAGAAAAGCAGTCATTATCCAGGCTTTTTTATCTAGTGCTCTCTGGCCTAGTAATGATGCAGTTAAAAGGCCAATTGCAATCACAATTCTTAGAGCTATTATTCTTACTATATGATTTGAAAGGAAAATTATTTTATTAATTAGGGCTTAATACATTTTATCAAACATATATAAAAGTTATTAAATAAAATCAAGCATAATATTATAATATATTAGCATTATTAAAAAATTATTTATTAATAAATCTAATATATCTTTATTAATACCCATAAAATATAGCAGAATGTTGAATATATTTAAATAATCAATTATTTAATAAAATTATTAATCTCATATATTATTATTACTTTTTTAAATATAATTATATCTATCCAATATTTAGAATAAAATGAATGATACTCAAATAATTAAGTTAAATATCTAATATTTATCTCTATTTAATTAATGAAAAATTAGCAATAATACAACTATGCTCATTATAATAACTTGACGAGAGCGCATCGCAATAAATTATTTAAATTTAATAATAAATTCCTATCTTTGGTTTTAGTCTGTTATTTAAAGAGTAAATTTAGAGTTCATAGATATTTTCTTTTTATGATTTCACACAAATTAATTAATAATATCAATTAAGAAATTAAAATTGTTCTTGAGGAATTATGTTTATTGACTTAATTTATAGTTAGATAGGTAATATATTAAAATAAAATACCAAAATATACTATGATATTTATATCGCATAAATGAAATCCATTATAATCTTAGTCTTATCCAATACATTCTGTAATTCTCAATCATCAATCTTTAGTCGTGACCCTAGTCATATCTATTGATCTAAATATTTGCAAACACATGATCTTGAGTTAATATTTCTTCTTTTTCAACTTTGTTAGTATCTGTCTGCTCTTTATTGTTCCTTATATTAATTTTAATTCCCAGTTCCCTAGTCACCGTTCTCAACTCTCTCCTATTGATTTGTTTTAAATTTGAATTCTAAGATTTCTTCTAATTCACCTGTTCCCTTTTATTTTACTGAATTGTCCTTGTTTTTTCTCCATTGTATGCCCTATTATCTTCCATGATTCTTCTTTCAGAATGTTTTATCAAAATTTAATTTATATTATATTATATAATTATTATCATCTTTACATATGTATATTTGAACCTTATAACTTTAAAATATAAATGCATGTCATACCTAAAATTTTAATTAATAATTTGATAATTTTGATTTCTATTCATTTTTATTATCCACTAATATACTAATTTAAAATTTGTTAATAATTTAATAAATGGGAAATATTTATCAATTTAAATTAATTTTTACTGAATAAAAACAATTTCATTGTTATAAGGATCAGAGAAATAAATTAAAAGTAATTTAAAGGGATGTGTAATTTATTAGTTTTTAATCTATAAAATATATTAAATTGCTTTATTTTAATTATATTATTCGATATAATTTGCTATGTTTTCTGGGTGAAATCTTATAAATAGAGGCTATTTTTTTCTCACTTATTACATAAATTAAATTTAATTTTGAGTATTCTTTGTATATAATAAATTAATAATTTTAAAATATTTATGTATTTGCATTCTTAAAATTTAAACTTATTTCATTATATAATCAAATATGGGATTTTGTTATTTAAAAAAATTAATAATTTAATAAACAAGGTGGTATTTTATTTTTACGTTTAGAAAGATGCTTATAACTTATAATTTAACTTAGATAGTAATATATAAATATTCTAAATTTGAATCAATTAATATTAAAAAAGATAACATATATAATATGTTCATAATCAATTATATAACTTTTGAAAAAAATTGATAGAATTTTCTTAAAGATAGTAATAATGTTAGTCGAGTGTGAAATATTATAATGACCTTTTTGCTTTAATTACAAAGAGAACTTGACTAAAAGAATATATTCATTTAATTTTAACTTTATAAAGAATATATTAACTAATTGATTAATTAATACTTAATTTATAATTTAAAATATCATAAATATTGAGAGAATATCTCATAAAATATAGAATTAAATTATTATATTGCTTTGAATTTTATAAATTTATTTGATGGGAAAAATACAATAATATGACAGCAAATATCTTAAAAAACCGTACTATTATCATCTTAAGGAAATAAGCAAATGAATTTAATATTATATTTATTCAATACTTTAGAGGTTTCTTTCTGTAACAGATGTAAGTCATTCTAAATATTTAACATTTTGAATTATATCTTGTTAAGTTTATTTTTCTCACTCAATTAAAATAGAATTATGGGGTTTGGAAAATTCCTTTGCCTTTAAGTTTTTTATATTTAATTTTAATGATTTTACCTTTGATAATATAAAAATTTTATGACTCAATAATTTAATATAAGAATTATGTGAAAATATAGATAAGGATCAATTATACTGATATTAATAGACAGATGATTAAATTAGATAGCGACCAAAATATTTTACTACAATACGAAAATTACTTATAATGTGCTATAGTTAGGGAAAAATGCAAATTATTTGGAAAAGATTTTTTTAACTTTAAATTATTGAATATTAGCAATGAAATTAAATTTAACAAGCAAAGTAAATATATGATGAGAAAATAAGTATTTATAACTTAAATTTCAGATTTCAGAGCTGTATTTATATTTAATAATTTCAAAAAAGTACTTAATATATTCATAGTATTTATAATTTTTTTAAAAAAATTATCTAAAAATAATATTAAAAATGTGGTCAGTCCGGGATTTCTACACAATTTATAACTATTTGTTATTTTACCAAGAATTTTCCTAAAATATTTATTGGAAAACCAATATATAGAAGTAGCAATTTTTTGAAACATTCCAAAGTATATTTTCAATTGAAAAATGAAATTAAGTTAATGAATTATTTACATTATAATTCTGAAACCATCAATTCCAAATAAGCTTAATAATTAATTAATTTTACTTGAGTCAATTATTGAGCAGACCTCTCTTTATTAAAACATGTCTAAGTTTATCTGCACTTAATGGCTTGGTTAGAAATTCATCCATTCCACATTCTAAACATAATATAATAAATCATTAAAGTTGTAATAATAATTAACACTTTTTCTTGAATGAATTATTAGTATTTGCAGTTTAAGCTATTATCTTTAATGCTTTTTAATCAATATTCTAGAATTTTCTGATTTGGACAGTTGATTCAAACCCATCCATTCATTAAAAAATATGATTTGTTTTATAAATAATATGTATCTTTATATATAAATTTTATGATTATAGGCATATTGCAATCCATAAACACAATTTTATAGTTTTAATTTTACTAATCACAGAAGCAAGGCTTTTCATAGTCTTCTTATTATCTTTCTTTTATTTTTTCAATTCCTTCAAGCCCATTTGTTGCTTTATCTACTCTTTGATTAAACTACATCTCAAGAAAAATATAATTGTTATATATATATATATTATTGGGGAGATTATTGTTTTCCTGAGAAGCTTTCATTTAAAAAATGTAAATATTTCTATTAAAAATATCTATAAAATTACTATCATTTTATTTTAATAAACAGTATAATAATGATTAATTATTTTTTAAAAAAAAGGTTATATCTTTTGTACTTTAACAACAAAACGCAAAGTTTATTTAGTATTTATATTTAATTTATAATAGATTTCAACAAGAATGCATTATTAAAAACTCAGAAAATTTATATATATTTATATACTTTCTTTATTATACTAACTCGAGATTGAAAATATAATATTCGCTAAGAAATTCGAAAATAATTTATAAAATAGATGGTAAATATATCAAAAATAATAAATGTGACAAAGTTTTATTTTTACTTCCTGCATAAAAAAAAATCAATTTCCATCCCAAAAATTAAGACAAAATTATTTATTTATTTGATTTATATAAACTTTCAAGAATAGTTTAAAGAGTTAAAATATTGAATATATTATCATCGACTATAAGTATCTACGGTCTTTCCGAACAAGGGCATGCTATTTAAGTATTGATTATTTGTGATTCTTTAAGTTAAGGCAATATATTTATTATATATTTGATAATATTCTTAATTATATTATGCAATAGAGATCTAGACGTAAGGGCATCTTTTGTGTAAAGGTCAATATTAGCTTTTTCTAGTGATGAGTCTAATGATGCTAGGAAGGAACGAAATTATGTATTTAAATAAAACAAATTAAATCATTTTTCTTATTATGGAAAGCTGTTAGATTTTGTCTTGGCTGATTGAAGTTGACTCTGCTGTGATTATTTTCTAGAGCGTATTTCACTATCGAATGCTAATTGATATTCCTTCCTTGATATTTACTTTTAATCTGTGTATGCTTTTATACCAAAACAGAATGATGCACCTTTTTCATATGTTAAAATATAAATTTATTAAAGATAACTGTGACTGTTTTTTATGCAGGCTTCTCTTAGCAAAGGATAAATATTATATTGAACTAAAATTGAGAAGCATTTAATAATTGAAGCGATGTTCAATGCTTAGATCCACTCTAGGATCATCACATATTTATTTAATTTATATCTAAAATGGAAAACTAAATAGAATGAACTATTATTTTTATACTCCAAATAATTTAAGAGCAAAACAACAAGATTTATTTTTTTAAAAAGCATTATAATGTTTTAGTACTAAAATTTCTGACTTTTAATCTCTTGATGGGAGTTAGATAAGAGATTCCTTAGGAGTATTGTTTTAGTAGCACATTCTATTATATTATTTAATCAATAACACAATCATCATCCTTAACTAAAATGAGTGGTTGAAAATATTAAATTCAAAGTAATTAAAATAAATTTTCGATTTATTTTGCTCTGTCTACTAATCATATCAAACTATTATATCATTTATAATTTTTTTAATAATTAGGCTTGATATGATAAATGATTAATATTCTAATTCCAAATCATTTTTCATACTCTGATTTTATATTTTTTGTGAATAACAAGATTAATATTTCTAAATTTCATTGATATTTTTGAGTATGATTCAAGGAATATTTTGCCTCCACAAGCCTCAACTACTTTCTTACAAATGTTCAACCCAAGACCTATTCCTTTGGTGTTTAATTCTTAGTTATTTTCAGCCTTACCAAATAGCTTGAATAGTTTTGCCTGATCCTCTTTTACTACTCCTACACCAGTGTCTCTTACATGAAAATTTAGCATGTGATCTTTATATTTAATGATATATTTTATCTTTAAATAAATAATTTAAAATCATTAAAATAAAGAATAAAGTATCCTTTTCATCATAAGACGCCAAAATCGTGATTTAACCTTAAATAGTAAACTTTAGTGAATTAGTAATAAGATTAATAAGAACTTATTTAAGTCTTTAGTCATCAGTAAGCAATAAATCTGGTATATTTTTATCGAATTCTGAATTTAGCTCTATCTTCTTCTCGTTAGCTACTATCTCAAACATAAAATTAAAAAATTGGGGGGGTAAATTTCCTGTCCCATATATTAAAATATAAAATATTTATTAATTTCTCAAAATCTTTATCATCATTTATGATCTAGTTATTTATAATCTAGCATCCAATATCATTACTTCCTAGTTATAGATTTCATTATTTATTGAATGTCACATAGATTTCTAATTAAAAACAATAGGTTTAATATTATTTTAAATATATAATTAGACAAAGAATAAATATAATTCTTGAAAAATATATATTAGAAAAGTTGTTTAGTATATGGTTATGGTAATTGAAAATGGGATTTAAATGTTTCTGATAATATTAGTGCCAAATAATTTAAGATTTGAATGTTGGGGCAGGAAACTTCCCCAAGCAAATTATATTTTAATGTTATAAATATTAATGCAAAAGTATATCTATTATAGCATTTACTGATTCTTTAACGTCGGTTTCCTATAGACTAGATTTAAATTTTCCATTTTTCAATTGAAAGAAATCAAGGATGTCATTGACTAAGAACAAGAGAATTTTTGAAGAATTTCTTATCACTTATAATAGTTTTTTGCCTTCATTATCCTTGATAAAGTATTCGAGGTTATCTATGAGCCCTGTGATTGAGTTTATTGGTGTTCTCATATCATGTGACACGGTAGCAGTAATCATCTCATAAAAGTTATTCTCCATCTTCAGCTTTTCATATTTTACAAACGAAGTAATTCTGTGTAAGAGAATCATTTTTAGATCTTTATTCTAGAAATGCATTTCTTGGACCTTTAGATTTACTACTTCTTTGTATTATTCGTGATTTCCTTGTTAATTGCCAGAATTAAAGCAATAAATGTATTAATTAAAGAATGCTAACTGTTTCTATTTTCATTAAGGTCCTGCTATTCAGTAACTAATAGTCTGTTAATATAAATGAAATATAAAACTATTTTGGCTTTCTCTATTTTGAATTAGTGTATCTTGTAGTATATTCTAGTTGTTATCACGTGGAGAATTGTTTTTGTAATGGTAATTTTAAGGAAGATCATCCTCGAAGTCATGAGTAGTTTTTATCATATACAGCTATGATGACTACTCAGTTTATTCTTGATTAATTGATAAAAAATTAAGAAATATGGTTTTTAATTGTTTCGTATAAATTCAATTTTAAATCATCTTCTTCTTGAATAATATTCAATAAGCTACTATATATTTCAATAATTTTATTCATTATCACACATTTATTATATTCTTTTGTACTATGAGATATTTCCAAACCTTAAAACAAAGAAATGTCAAATATTAGATATATTTTATAATAGTTTGGATACTAGATGATATATTTTAATATATATCATAATATAATTATCAAATATTTATTTAAATACTTAACTTTTGTGTTTATTTCTTGATAATCCTGATTTTAATTGAAATTGTTTTCTCCTAATCCCTCTATATAATTGTATGGTTCTAGTATTAATATTAATATATATTTTACATTGTAGATATTAACAAGTATCTTTTCATTTAATCGAGTGCTTACTGCTTTTAAGTCCTAGTTTTCATCCAATGAAAGAAGTCTGTACAATTCCTTATTGGCTAGTATCACTTCTTTGTTCTTTTCATCAATTTATTTCAGTTATTAATCTAATTTATCATTTTATTACAAAATTAATAAAACCCCATGATTCTATTGAGAATGAAAATATGGGAGAAAATATATTAAAATAAAGAAAATGATGAAGAAAATAGTTACTAATGGTTGATTGATGGAACATTGTTATATTGTTGGCTAAAAATTTTAGAATTTGGCAAAAATAATTTTAATTAATAGTGATGGTTTTCTTGTTAAAGTTTAATGATCCTACTAATGTTATTAATATTGCTGGAATCAATTTTAATTTCTGATCAGATAATAATCTTTAATCAATATATTATTCTAATAATTCTTTTTCAGCAATTAAACTTGATCTCTTTATTCTTAACTCCTTATTTCCATTCTTAATAGAATCATGGGGTTTTATATAAATCAAGTAGTAGAATAGGTTTAGGAAAATTTAACAGTAGGTTTTTAAGGTCAAAATTAAGTTTCTCATTTTTCTTTAATTCTATAAAACTAGTCTTAGTCATTCTCTCCCAATCACAAAATCAATTATTAATATTTTTTTAATATTCTTTTTATATTTATACAATAATACAAGGATATTACGACGAAGATAGTAAGGATCGTTATTTGGCTGATTGTCCCAAAGTCTGAAATTTTATAGAAATATACGAAAAATAAAACGATCGCCAAGAAGTTAATAATATAACTAATTAAAAAATACAACAATTTATTAGTTAATAATAACTGCGATAGTTGAAAGAATCCAAGAAACGTTTAGTAATAGCCCGCTAAACAAAAATAGGCAATAGCTAATTGACAGAGAAACATTTACTTGAACCACCTTTCACATAATAATTTGAAATAATAATTAATAAAATATTATTGGTACTAATTAGCTATGTTATATTTAATAGAGATATTTCTATATTTTTATTTAAAATAGATTGGTTGTATTGAGGCCATATAACAACTAGCTAAGAACGAAAGAATCAGCAAAGGACCATGAAAATAACTAAATTTCTTCCAGATTTTGTTAACTACTATCAGCAAGATATTAAATTCATTTTATATAAATTAAGAAGTGATAGAATAAAAATGTTCCGATTATAGTCCATATTTTAGGGTTAAATGGCTTATTATTCACACCGAGTACTATTGCATTACCTATGTTATTTATCAGTCTGAGGACTATTGAAGAAATAAAATTTAATTGAAAATGGAACTATATAGAATATTAATTCTTTAGATTATTATTGTTTTATTAAGTTAAAGTGCAAACTAATTTTTAATACATTTTAAGAGTAAAATTATTATTATTCAGGCATTAAACTAATTTTAATAAAGCAAAATTAAGTTTTAAAAATTTTTTTCTGCTTAAACGAGAAATGCTGAAAAAATACTTTTCTCATATGAATATACTTAAAGTACTCAGGATGAGTACTGGATCAAAGAATGTGAAGATTACTAAGAAAGACCCCAAAAAATTTAAGATAAAATTTGATACCCAGTAGGAGGAGAGGCTTGACTTTCTTATTACTTTTCAGTTGATTTTCTTAAACTGAGTAAAAATTAAACTCTTTTTTTCTCCCCATAGTCCTCACTATTTTATAGTCAAATTTTTTTCTCCACCCCTTTGAAACTTGGACTCTTTTATTTCATTTAAGTTATTGCCATTTTATCCTAAAGAAAATTTACAAATTATTTTTGTGCAATTATCTAATTTCAACCTTTAATATCTTCAGATAATTCTACAAAAACTCTTTTGCTAAGTAATTATAAATGATTTTTTCTACTTAGTTAACAATTCATTATTCTAATTTTAAATAAACTTAAATCATTATAGTTTAATTATCTATTTTCTAAGATCTGTTTTATTGTTACTTACTTAGATTTTTAATGGCTTTTATAAGATTAAATATTATTTAAAAATATTGCTATTATTTCAATGCTTTTGTATATTTAAAACTTATTATTTATATACTAATCTAAATATATATAATTTGTTTACTTAATCAGTTGATTAATGTTATATTAAAAGAAAACAAACTTAAATTTTATCTATTGAATAAAATAACCAAGCTTAGCATAGTTACTTGCCTTTGTTATACAGTTAGAAGCTCATCGTTAAGTTACGAATCAGTTATTGTAAGAGTTATTCGAGAATTCATTATTCCAGTTGCTTATTTAATAATTAAATTTTTATTTAAATTAATGGGTAGTATTTAAACTTACCATTTTTAATATCTTTCATATAGATTCATTTAAGTTATAATTTTGAAAAATATAACATAAAATGATTAAATAAAAATTTTTAACCTCATATAATGTGTTATTATGTGCATATTCTAATATTTTACTATTTTTTAAAACAGATGATAATTAATGATATTTTTTTTTAACTTTATATTTTTATTTACACATAAAATGTTTGTAAAATATCATATAAACCGAAAATATCTTATAAATCTAAAATTATGGTAACAAATATTAAAAATTTTTTATTATATAAAAGAGTAAATTGATATTGAATTTGAAAGTTGTAGAAATTATATTTAAATTTGAATTATTATGAAATTATTATTAATATTTGGTAGCTTTTCATTTATTATCAAGGGTACTAATATATATATATAAGGGCTTCCATCACAAAACGAAAAGCTACCAAATTTTTAATCTGAGTATTTAAGCCTTTTAATATATTTAATCATTCTTAAGTTTTATTCCTAACTGCCACTAATGGCGAATGAAAAGTCTTAGCCTGTACATCCCTAGTGAAGAGGAGGGCGTGGGTGCTGTATGACCACCCCAGTGCCACGACTGCTTATTATGGTGGGACAGGAGGGTCTTCAGCAGGCAACAGTGTAGGGATGGAAAAAAGCATCACATAGTAGTACTTTCCCTTGATTGTCACTCCATTACATTGATCTAAACCCCAAAGCAATCAGAGCAAACCAATGGCTTCGTATCGTCCAACAATCATGCGATCCTCTCTAGCAAGAAATTCAATACTGAGAACTCTTTGGGCTGATGTGAGGCAGCGCTAGACTATGACAGGTACTCCACAGAGCATTGTAGGAAGAAGAGCATTATGTAGCAACTCCAATTGCGCTGAGACTTTTGGTGTATGCGCAGGGTTTGAAAGAGAAATAGTGAGAGAAGGTCTTATATTCACTGCTTCCTACACATTGATCAACTTCTACTTTCTTGGTATCTGAGCCAGTTCCCATTGGTGCGATGAAGTCGTATAAGAGCTCTGAAGTGCCAGATTGGGTTAGAACCCCATTGGTTGAGACGCCAACGAGTGCAGCTCGCATGGTGACCTACATTAGGATCTTCCAGCCCCCCTAATGGCAAGAGCACTGCATCCCCATCAAAGTCCTCTAGATATTAGGAGAATCTGCTAGGCACCCTACACTACAGCATAGAGAAATGCGCTCAGTCTAGAGTGGAAAAGGGCAGGAAGCTAAAGAGATATGATGGTTTAACAGTAATGATCTTCTCTCCATATCCAAAACCATCGGCACTATAAGCGTAAGCCACCGCTTTGGGAAACCCCAATGGGCTTTTGGGAAACAGGGATGCTTGATTATCTCGGCTCCCCTAGGAGATGTCTGAGCCGGAAGTTCCACCGTCGTGAGATGGCTTCGGCTGCGTCGAGTGGTGTCACTGGCCGCCCCCCATTCGAAGATTCGCCCCTTACTTCGACTGCAATAATGGAAGTCAAGAATGCCGAAAGGCCTATGCCGAGACTGACTGCCAAGAATGACTAAGATAAGAAGCTGGAGATTCAGAGAGATTTATACTTGATGGCAAAGAGATATGCATGACCATGCTTATGGACAACGACAAGAAATGCATAGCACATTTGTAAATAGTGAACACCCAGATGCCTTTCAGCAAGGACAATGCTTATGGAAAACCATGAGCAAAGAAGCAGATAATCAATACCAACGTTTATAGCTCAGGCTCAGGGATTGGCCATTCAAGTAATGGATGTAAGTGAATACACTCTTAACAAACAATCTCTAAATATTTATGCTTATAGAGTACAACATAAACATAACTGATACATCCTCAGTTGGCTACGGAGGTTACGGCATGATCGGAGTTGCTCAAGACATACAATTCGACACAGATTATGTAAACTAAGAGTACTTTAAGATGTTAAGAGACAGTTGAAATATTAAAGACTTTATTAGCATTAAACAGAGGACTGCTCTCATAACTAAACAACAATATACTTAAGTTTTATATATTCTCACTCTCTATATTTATTTATCAAAACCTTCTCCCAAATTTTAACAATCTTTTATCTCTTTTAAATTTATCACTCATATATTAAATAGAGAAAATTAACTTTTCCTTAAGGAAATACAAAAGCAATAATATTTATTTTATAAAAAATAATTTTTTATTATTAAGATATTTAGTATTCAAAAATAAAATAACATAAATTCTCAACTAAAAACTACTTTTTCTAATTTTATTTTAAGCAATAGAATTATAATTTAAAAGATTAGTAATGCATTTAATAGTTATCAAATATCATCGAATTTAGGTTGGTTGTATAAATTAATTAATTTATCAATATTATTAAACTTAAGTAGCTAAAAATGAATATCATCTACTGAACTTATAAAATTAAAGTTATCCCCTATAATTTTAAACATTAAAACAAAATTTTAATCTTCCTTAAACTATCTTCTAAGATAGCTTAGAAACCTAAACGTGTCTTAGTATTTTTTGTAGTCTATTTTAAACTATTTTCCCAGTGTTATTTCAATTATTAAAATGACAAGCGAGTATAGGTCTTTTCCTATGTTTGACATTTCCAATTCCTTGAGATGTTTATGGTATTGATTCAGTGTCAGAGGCATTTAATTTATTTGAGATTTTGAAGTCTATTTTTGAGAAATGAGCAAATTAGTTATGATTATCTAGGGCTTCTCTTGTGACTCAATCTTTATGTTTAAGGAATGAGGAATCTATGGACTATTTTTATTCCCAATGAATGAAGCCCTTTATTAGCGTTAACTAATGAATCTATTAGTTTTCTCTTCAATTTTATATTGTCAAGCCGAATCATGAGTGATAGGTTAGTATCAATTTCTCTAGTTTCTCATAAAAGTTGTTATCATTTAAGCATACTTCATTAATGTGATAAAGATAATCACCTTGACTTTCCTGTATTAGACTTATTAATTTGAATTCAGTTAATTGTCTTGTAACTTTATTTAAGTCTTCATTCAAATCTTTTTCAGATAAATCCAAGTCTCCATCTAGCTGTTGAATTCATTTTAATCATAAAAAGTTTATGAGGAAATCTTAACGATTGCTTTTAACTCCCATTTTACCATTTGACAAAGGCAGCATAAAGGATTTATATTCAATTTAATTATAAACTTTAATTATTTTTAATTTATGGCTTTATTATTCTAGTATTACTACACTTAAAGTTTAAATTTTCATTTGAGTTCAGCATTATTATGAAAATGGAATTTATGAAGCCCAACTCTGAGAAGCTCCTCTGTTTTTTAATTAATTTTTTGCATTGATACATCCGATCTACCTGATTGTCTAAAAAAATATTAAATAAATTAAAATATATTACTATATAAGACTATTACGCAAAAGTTAATTAATCTGAACTATGTGAACATAAATGAGCGAGCATTCAATTTTTATCATCAATCAATTCTTGTTGTTGGAACAACGCACATTCATATTTCCCTGATCTCTTAATTTATGAGAATAAACCTTAGTTTCAGGAGCTAACAACTTTATGTTTTTTTTATTCTTCTGGAGTATACACTTAATTGCAAATGTTACATTTTGTGATTTTTAAGGCTTTTTGTTTAGGGATTTAGATATTTTCTTTCTTCTATTGGTCCATATTTCTAATTATTCTTTGTAAAGTTTTTGCTTCGAGCTACTACTTTTTTCTGTCAATACATAATGATGTATCAAATTAATACTTATACGTTGTGTTTTAGAGAATCCTAAGAATAGCTTGATTGTAATAGACTGATGACAATTAAGATGATTCCACTATTGAAGTTTGAGTAATTTTATTTATTAAAAGCTTAAATTAAATAGGATAAAATATATAAACTAAAATAATCTTGAATTGTGATCTAATAATTTATTATAAAACCCAGAAATCCCTAGGAAAATAAAGTTCATGTCCTCATTTGTCCCTCGGGGACAAATGATTAATGTAGGGATTCTTGGGTTTAAATTTTAAAAATTTTTAACTTCAAATAAAATTCACATGAAACATACTTTGATAAAGTGATATTAAGCGAATAATTTGACAAAAAAGAGTGATAGTTAAACCAAATGCAAAATTAAAATAAAACAAGAATTATATTGAATTCTAGTAGCGTCTTAATTCATTGATCTTCTTCTTCATCATCTTTTTCATCAACTTATGTAGCTTAAATCCTAAAAACCATTGGCGTTGAGTTCCTGATCTTCCAGAATCAAACATATCTGATCTAGAGATGCTGTAGCTGCAACTTTGACTACTTCTCGGTTTAACACTGCCATGCTTGAGATCCCTTGAGAGAGGAGACTCCACCATGTTTAGCCAAAATTTTATAAACTATTGATGTTTAATAAATTAAATTTAGCAAAGTCTTTATTAATCAATGTTGGTTTAAAACTAATAAAGATATCTCTGATTATATTTCCTTTTAAACTTAAACTATTAGGAGAAAGTTTAATTTATGTTCATTAAAACTAAAAAAAGTTTTAATTTGCTAAATTTAATTTATTAAACATCAATAGTTTATAAAATTTTGGCTAAACATGGTGGAGTCTCCTCTCTCAAGGGATCTCAAGCATGGCAGTGTTAAACCGAGAAGTAGTCAAAGTTGCAGCTACAGCATCTCTAGATCAGATATGTTTGATTCTGGAAGATCAGGAACTCAACGCCAATGGTTTTTAGGATTTAAGCTACATAAGTTGATGAAAAAGATGATGAAGAAGAAGATCAATGAATTAAGACGCTACTAGAATTCAATATAATTCTTGTTTTATTTTAATTTTGCATTTGGTTTAACTATCACTCTTTTTTGTCAAATTATTCGCTTTACTTTTTTTGGAAATATAGGATTTGGAACAATAAAAAGATGTGTTTGCACTCATATTTAAACTTTTCTTGCTAAGGTATTTGTGTTTTATGATGATATTGCATACAAATTACTTCAAAGAGGCACAACCAAATTAGTAAAGCATAACCAATCATGTTTGATAAATTTATAGGATAATCGAATTAAATTAATATACTTAAACTTTCCATTTTTTCTTAAAATATTTAAGTCTGAAGTATTTTTAATTAATTTCATATCAAATAGTCTTTAAATGTTTATGGAAAGTATCAGAAATTCCGTGAACATAATAAAAATTAAGTATTATGAGGGGCATCTGAATACCAAGAAGGATTCGTATAGACACTTCAAATATTCGTGTTAATATTCAAACTTAAATTCTAAGTGAAATATCACATGCCTAGTTATATAAAAGCTACAATGCGGTTCATTAAAGATGAATTGAGCAGCAAGAAAAACCTTATTAAATCTGCAGACATAATATATGTCAATAATCCCAACTTCCCAGAGCTTTCTTTAGCAAGTATTTATGACCTACTAAAAAATGAAGAAGTTGTCAACAAAAACCTAAGAATTTACGAAGACATAAAAGAGTTACCTGAAAAGCACTTCTTTTTGGAATACTTGGTTCACTAAAAACTAATTCATTGCATAGCATGTCCAGATTCAGCATAACCTTCGATACACAGGATAATATAATGAAGAATATAATAACAATACAAATTAATTAAGAGTGCTTAGGAAATCCAATCAATCTCAAGATACTCTTTTAAGTTATAAATAAATAATAAATTTATGAATATATAATATTAGAAAAAAGGAAAAGCCTTATTGGTACTATAGATCAGTTATAAATGGAGAAAACAGAACAAAAAACAGAAGAAATTTTAGATCGTTTCAGAATAAACAAGACCGATATAAATACAGCTACAAAATAAATAATCAAGGCATATAAACAATCACTCACAAAATAATGACAAGCCTACCAAGTAAAAGAATAATAAAATTTTTTTTTTAGTGAAGTGTATAAATATATATATATATATAGTTTATACTTATTGAATATTATAGAATGTATAATCATGAATTAGAAATAATAAATAATCAGGATTCTTATATGTATAATAAAATTCAAAAAATTTAAGGAATTATATTTGTTAAAACATTTTCACACTTTTAATGATATTTTATTTATATATAAGTTCTTAGACTATAATATCGATAATAAATTTTTAAAAATCAAAAATTATGTTTGATAATAATTCAAGATAATATAATTCTATAATTTATAATTAAATGTAAAATGGCTAAAAACATAAGAAATAGCCAGAACCTCTCTCTATACTTACTCTTAAAATCATT
Organism: Oxytricha trifallax; assembly: GCA_000711775.1. Taxonomy (NCBI): domain Eukaryota; phylum Ciliophora; class Spirotrichea; order Sporadotrichida; family Oxytrichidae; genus Oxytricha; species Oxytricha trifallax. The sequence continues at coordinate 34,800 of ARYC01022509.1, forward strand.
AATATTTAAAAGTAAGTGTATTTTATTTAAAGTATTTTATCCGAAAAACTCAATTGCCACTCTAAACAAACAATAATTTTTATTAAAATCAATTTGTTTTTGAATTTAGATAAATGAATCTGCGGTTTATTGCATAAGTGATCACAAAGAATACCCAAAAACTAAGTGTTATTAATTAATCGCTCTAAATGAGAAATTTCTTATTTTCATTTTTAATAATTAACGATTCTTTTCTATTCATCAATATTACTTAATTTTAATCATGTTCCTTATAAATTATGTTGTAAATTCTAGTTAAAATTAAAGTACAGTTTATAATATTTCTAATCTATAAGTTTATCTGATTATAGAATCCTAATTTTTATGAAATCATAAAATTAAAACACATAATTTTAAAAATGATTATACTAATATATACCAATCAGAATTAACGATAATGTACTGATTTTTTAAAAATATTTCATTTATATAGAGTTAAATTAATATAAATAAGATAATACACTAATTAATTTAATGATATGAATTATGAATTCGAAAAATTAAATAACAAAATCAGTCATTCTTAAAAGTGGGGTAAAAGTAGCAAATTTTTCTTACTTTGCCACGCTTTTCTAACATAATCAAATTTATAAAATTCTATAATTATTATTTTAAACCATTACAGAAACTAAGTTGCATAAATAAATTTCTAATATTTATTTCTTTAATTCACTTTTTCTAAAAATATTTGTTAAATAAAATATAACATGTGGCATAAATTATTTTAATAACATAATTTTAAATCAATTAAATATTTTTGTCATATGAAATAAAGCACGCATCATTTTTAAGCATCGTTTTTCACTGTTTTTACAATCACTTGTTTGAATTTATGTTGTAAATATCTCTTTAAAGAAATATTTTGTTTTATAATTCGAATTAAAATCATGTTGACATTAAGTTAAAAAATAGTGCTTCTTTAATCTTGAAAAAACAATTTCTATGCAATTATACTTAGATGAGTAAGGGACATTAAAACCTGCTCTTGTAATAATTTCGAATGGTGAGCTCTTTATTTATCTAAGAATATTGCTGATTGCTTTTCCTCATACCTATCTCAAAGTTTATCATTCAGAAGTTCAAGATCTGGGAGCTTAATAGAACTTTACTTTATTATGAACTGCTCTAATCAATACTTTCCAATTATAATAACAGCAGCTGCTAATGTATCATAACAAAGTCCCTCTTTGTTTAATACTTGGTTTCCACATATTTCTGACTCAGATTTTATGTTTACACTATGAGCTTTAAAAATAGTTTCATAGAGATAAACGATGTATTTATTCTGATATTATTATTGATTCAGGGTATATGTCTATTACTAAATTACTAAAATGTTTTACTTCTTTTTTTTCAGTCATAAATAGGCTGACCTAGCGTTTTTAAAACTTATTTCAGGGGCCTTATATAATCTGTAAGCTGTAATTAGTTATTATCTTTCCCAAAAAAGTTCTTTGAAATAGAAGAGCACGCTTATGCAAGGATAAAGATTTAAAGCTTATAAAGTATTTCTTGAGATTAAGTATTAAAAATCATATTGATTGATACAATTTTTGTAGTTCTTTGTTTTGTTTCTTTTCATTTTTATATGAAATTTTTATTCGTTTAATTATTCTGTGATTATACTTTCCTTAAATCCCTTAACTTTCCAAATCTCTTTAATTTTCATAAAAGATTTAGAGTCTTGCTATGCTAATCTTGCCAAAATCTTATAAGTTTTATAAGCTTTAAACTATCTTTTAGAGAATCAATTTTTATTCAATTCATTAATTTATACAACCAACCTAAATTCGACAATATTTTATAAATGTTAAAAGAAAAAACATTCACTAGTTTAGTTTATAATTTAAAGCATTTTGTATTAAGAAAATAAAAATGTAAGCAGATATAAGCTACTTGATCGCGAAATCACTGACTTCGTTGTACTATGAAAACGTGGAGATAATTTAAAAAAAAGCAATAGATTAATCGTTGAATTTGTTGTCTGATGACATGAATAAAAACTATTATCACCCCACCAAACAACTCACAAATTATGTGATAAAGTAATCATTTCGTCACTGCCTTAGTGATGGTCCGAGTGACCATGTCTATCGTGACGATGGCAGTCAAAACCCCAAAACCCTTTCAGTAGTTTGATTGATAAAAATAGACTATTAATGCATACTTTATTAGGGTTTTAATAGGGTTTATGTAGGGGTTTAATGCTTAAATATTAGTATTTTAAGTGATTATATGCGAGGTTTGGGGTCTGTTTATGACAGTGAGTATATAGATTTATTGTTTAAGTTACGATATGGATGTGATGAATATAGTGAATAACTTAAGCCTGTTCTGAATTATACGTCTATAGCAAGGCTACTCCATAAATCTCCAGCAACTAGGAGGTCTCACTGTCTATTAGCATTGAATTTAAAAAGATAGCAGCTTAATTCAAAGCCTAAGAAACCCTTAAAATTTTAGCAGCATCATATTGAATATCTTATTAATGATAAGACTCTTAAATACTGGGCTCATTTTTCTCTAGCCTAAAGGGCTGTGATGTTTCATCGCCAATTTCCTGAGCTTCACATATCTGAATAATCGATAGCTAACATATATAAAAAGAACGGAATATCTTACAAGACAGTCAATCGCATTAAGAGAGTGATTGACTTTAATGTTCCATTTGATAAGACTAATTTAAATTATATATTCGATTAAATGCAGAGGTCTTAAGAGCATAATATAAATTCATACACGCTGATGAGGCAGTATTTACATTCAATACCTTTATATCAAGGTCTTGGTACAAGAGGTATAGTAATATGGAAGTTTATGACTAAAATGTTAAGATATAAACTCATGCTATTCTTGGTGGAATAAGTGAAGATAGTGGCCTCGAGACTTATGTTATTCACCCTCGTTCTAAAAAGACTGAATAATATATTAAGTTCTTGCAATAACTCAGAGATAAGTACGCTGACTAAGAGATTATTCTATTCGTTGATAACTTGTCAGTTCATAAAACTAAAGACTCAAAGATGGAATATGAAAGGCTAAATATAACACCTGTATTTAATGTTCCTTACAGCCCTTAGTTCAATGGAATTGAATTATATTTGGGGTTATTGAAAGGTCATTATGAGAAATTGCTGCTCTACCATCCGATGCATGATTTAAAGATAGATACAGTCGATTTTATTAAGAGTGCTGCTAAGAGAGTCAGCGATGAGAAAGCTAAAGTATGCGCAAGAGAAGGGAGATTTTGTGTATATAAATAAGTTTTAGATTTAAACGATTGAATAAGTTCATATATTAAATTTGCCCGTAAAGGGATTTGGCTTCTCTTTCTTTTCTTCCTCTTAAGGTTTGCTTGAGCCCATGTTTCTTCTCTTAGTGCCAGCTCCTGCATCTATGTTCATCTCTTCTGGCTTTTATAAATCTTTGAAGAGCCTCTTACTCAATTCATGTTTTAAACTTGAGACTTTCTCTCTCTGTTTAATTTGCTGCGCTCTTTCATCAAGTATATCGCAGTACCAGGTTTTTCTATAAAGTTAGAGGACTAAGCTTGCTTGAGATGAAAGGATGCTTTCGAAGTTCCTACAGCCAAGTATCACTTACTTTAATACCTTGCTTCTCTTTTTCTTCAGGAAAGATGCTTCATCATTTCTTGTGAGCTTCTTAAATAACTTCATTTAAGTACTCAGGTTTCAGAGTTGCAAGAATACCAAAGAAGAAATTTCTCTCTGGCAACTTATTTCTGTAGCTTTGATGGAAGGTAGAGAGCTACGTCCGGATCACTCATAGCATCGTCATATAGGTTTATCACTGATATTACAGGGTAGTTAGGTATCTCTATCATCCTAATTTCATTAGACTTAATAGCTTTTTTCTCTTCACTAAGTAAGGCTTTTAAGAATGAGATTTTAGTTCCCTCCTAAGTCGGCAAGAACAATCCAACTATAATGGATTTATTAATCTTACTTAAGAACTTACCTTGCTATACCAAATATCTATAAAGGTCCTCTTTACTTCGAAATTTTCCTATTAAATCTTAAGATTAAATTCTCTCCATTGCATCATTCATAGCCTCCATCTTGCTTCCTCTTTCAAGAAATGTTAATGAAATTTAAAATTATGGATATCCATTCTATTTTTATTAAAATCTTACTACTAAATAGGGATGACCTACTGGA
>ARYC01022510.1:0-13709 GCA_000711775.1 Oxytricha trifallax
AAAGTTAAGGCTTAAGAGAAATCTATTGTTAAATGGACTCCTGTCGTGCTTGATAAATTGTTCCCAAACGTTATTTAGTCAACAAAGCCCACATACAATTCTGGACAACTGCTAAACAGTGGTGAAGTCCCTGTACAAATCTAGAAGCTTGCAGGTGGAGCAATTATAAAACTTCCTTAAGAAAAAATTCAAGAATATTTAGCCAGTAATGTTGATGTTTGTTACATATAAAATGATGATGAGCTTTGCAAATTCCTTGAAGCTTACCTTCAAAGTTTTTGACTTGCCAGAATCAGGAATAAACCAGTTATGAATAATTAAGGAAGCGACACAAGCTATAATATTACAGGAGGATGTAAAGTTGAATGAGTAACGAGGAGCTCTTAGAGGCAGTCAAAATTTAATAGATGCACTCAACGAGACAATAAAATAAAAAGGCAAATCCTCGAAGTTAATTAGCAATCCTTTTTTGAAGAAAAGAGAAGCTAAGCTCGCATGTAAGAAATTAGAGGTTATTAATCTATACTATAACGAACAATTAAAGCCTCGTCAAGTGGCTAAGAAATTGAGGATGGATGTGGATGTTGTATATAAGACTATCGAAAAGTTTAAGTACGAGGTCAAGCATAAGATTCTTGATCCTGAATCACAAAAGAAAGTGGGTAGAAAAGGGGTTTGTGGGAACTAGCTCTTGCTTGATTCTATACAGGCCTACCTAGAACAGAACGGAATTTACGAAGTTACAGGATAGAAGCTTCATAATTATTTATTAAACCTGGCTCAAACAAAGCCAGAGTGTAAGCTACTTAAGGTGCTTTGCGTTACCACTCTTCAAAAGATTCTGTGAGATAAGTTCCATCTAAGATATGGGAAAACTCAGGCTGCTAATACAAAGTATAGAGACCCAAACTTCAATGAGAAGAGGCTCTGGATTAGCAGGTTGTTGGCTCAGTTCTTATATGAGGATGCAGTTATCATTTCAGTTGATGAGAGCAACTTCCGATCGGACTCGATGCCCTCAAAGTAATGGAGCTTCAACATTAAAGATATGCATCGAGATTCTGCAAAATTACAGAAGCGATAAAAAAGGTTGCAAAATGATAGCATGATCCTCGCTAGCGATGACAAACTTTTGTATGGGAAAATGCTCCTCAAAATGGATCAAAGTTCTGATTCTTCATCTTCAAAATTCTCAGAGAGCTTACACCTGGAAAAAATCGAAAATGTTGGGGAATAATTAGAGAAGGTTTCAAATTCATTTGACTTAGGGTTTTCTTAAAAATTGTAATTAAAAGGTTGGAAATATTAAAAGTGGAAAATTCGGTATGGCTAAGTCAATTTCGTAAGCAATTAGCAATTTTGCAATGAAATGCTTTATAGGACCTAAGGTAGGATAGGGGTTTAAGAAATATCCTAGACACCAAAGAATATTGTCAGCACTCCAATCTAAATTCATGGAGCGAAAGTTCTAAGGGGGTCAAAGTAGTCATCGAAAACCAGTAATTATAGTTAGAAAACCATTGAAAATACTAAGGTAATTATTAATTCATAATACTTTTAGGGAAATCCATAACTGAAACCATAAAAAAAGCAAATTCAGACCCCTTCAATAAAAACTCGGCTTGCATTTACAAAGGACCTCTCCCCGATATTAGAGGTCCTTGAGACCTCCAACTAGAAATTCAGCTTGACTAAAACTTTTCATAGTTTCCGCATAAATAGTTCAGTGAAATCAGTGGTGTCTGAAGAAAATTCAGCTTCAAAAGTGACGAGTGGTTTAACTCCTATTCTCGATAAAATATCAAAACTAAAACTAGAATCTTCGAGGAAGAAGTCTGTTGACCAAGGTGCCGAAACCAAGTTGGAAAGTCGGTTTGCGGTCACTCCTAGGAAATTAAAACTCTCAAGTAGCTTCCACAAAGACTCATCGAACCCTAGGTCAGAGCAGGGAAACTTGCAGAGTGAAAGGGGCTCTTACTAAAAGCTTTGGCCCCAGCTATTTATAGACCCTCACTTGAAAAGCATAAAGGAATACTAGAGTGAGATCAAGCAGAACCTGGGACACTATGGGATGAAAGTGAGAGAGTTGTCAATTAAGAAAAGCTCAGCTAAGAGATAGCAATTATCAATGTCTTATATTGCTGCGATTTCCTAGGATAGAATTATCTCCAGTCAAGTGATAGAAGGAGCTTTTGACTCAGTTCTCTTTGAAAACTTTATCTACCATACCTTACAGTGTAAGAACTGACAAAGAACTACACTCGAAGAAAGTGGTCCTGCTGATGGACAACGCAGTCATTCATAAATATTCAGAGATGTTAGCCACAGCCAGAAAGTTTAAAGTGAATGTGCTCTTCAACGCCGAATACTCGCCTTGGCGCAATCCAATTGAGCAGTTATTCTCCTTTACAAAGAAGGAGATGAAGATGGACACTATTCAGAACAAGTAAGTTTTAATGGGCTTTACACTTTTAGGCAGCAATTGGTGAAGAGGGTTGCAGAAATCGTTCAGAATTTAAGAAAAGAAGGCATCCAGGAGATGTGGGCATTCAGTATTAAGAAGTGGATTCACACTCTTCGGTTCGGTTTTGTGTGAATATGTTTGTTTCATAGCTGAAGTAGTGTATAAAACCTGTTTCCCTTTACAATTTCCCCTGTCATGTCAGTTTTAAATTCATCGCAGATTATTATAATTAATAACACTATTTATATTTTACTTAAAAATGTCCTAATTCACTCTTTACAACACTCAATTCTAAAATACTGCTTCTATTTCACATTAGCACTCTTAAAATAGCCACTTCCTTCGCGATTCTACTTAGTTAAATTTGCCTTTATATTATCGCAATCATGCATGAATGCCATATTTCGGCAAAACTTCCAAACTTTAATGGAGTTACCCTACTTTCAAGCCCCTTTTCGGTAAATGAGAGAGGTTTTTATGAAAAAGTCCCTATTTTGCCCTAAACTACGCAAATCTCTGAAATCGCTAATTTAGCAAATCTCCCAACTTCCCTAATTATAAAGACCCCTAAATTTGAGATGTATCAATTTTTACAAATACATATATAATTTTGACCAGCCCCCTAAATTTTTTGACCAACTACTAATAAAAAAATGACACATAGCAACAAAAAAACAGGGGTTTTGAAATTGAGGGGATTTGGGGTTTACGCATTTTTCCATTGGTCTAATTATATTATTTATTTATTTTTAATTTTATTTTCACAATTTCCTGATTCAATTCTATTTTAGCAATATTAAATCTTATTATTTAGTGTTAATTATTGTAGAATTAAATAAAAAATGAAAATTATAACTAGAATTAATTTGATATGATTAGTATATAGGTTTCTATAAATTTATCAGACATTCATTTGTCTAATATAGGGGAGAAAATTTTAAATAATGATATTATTTACTGAAGAGAATGTTAAAAAAAAAGGTATATTATTTAATAAAATATTTTTATCCTTTATTATCTACTTTCATTTATGCTACTCGAGCTTCCATTATTAAAAGTACTCTTAATATTTAAAACTCTATTATTATCTTCATAGATACGCTCTTTTTATAATAAGTCTAATATAGCTCTAACGTCTTCCTGTTGATGATCGACCTTGGTGGATAGTCTTTTCTATAGTTCTTCGATTCTCATATTTTATTTGCTGTTTTATTATTCTAATTTTTGGATCATCTAATTTTGCATTTTTATCTGATCTTTGCTATTTGCCACCTCATGTCTAATCATAGAGCTTTCCATCATCATTATTTAAAATAGTAAGTTCCTATATTAAATCACAGTAAATTAAGAGTTCGACTTCTTAAATATTTTGATTTCTAAATAATTATTTTGAGAGTCCCTTAGATTTCTATGAGTTTTTAATTTTTCTTACTGTTTTCATTTTGATTTGCAGAGAACTTTTTAATAATTGTTATAAATTTATCACTGTCCTCCTTCTTGTTTATTGAAGCTGGAATTATAAAAGCGTTTTCATATATGATTCTGGATTTTTCCTGATATCTAATTTTTAAGAAATGAAATGTTCATAGAAAGTTTATCATTAAAATATTTAAATATGCTGCGAGCTTGGACTGTTTGTTAATATCCTCAAAAGACTTGGAAATAATGGAGATAAGCAAATTTAGCATGACTATTTACATGACAACGCTTGCTATCACGAATAAAATCCAAATTGTAGATCTGCTCATTGATTCATTAAATTGTGAAGTGTCGTTGTCTACCAAACTCATTCTGAATGTAAATACAAAAGCGTCCAGGATGTTTTCTAAACTATTTAAGTTTAAAAATAAAACAAATGCAAATTCTTATTAAACTATGAATAGTTTACGAATTAGTTCTCCATGTCACTATATTCGCAAAGCCTGAGGAATGACTCTGCAAAACCTATTTAGCAAACCAAAAGTAAAATAAGAAACCACTTCATATCCCAGAATACATTTATTACTATACGGATTAAATAACTGGTAGAATCGAACAGTCTTAAGAAATAAAGGAAATTTATCCACAAAATTAAGCTTGCTAAGGCGTGTATAGTAGGTAGGATCTTTGATTGACTATATTTTTTTTTATAAGTTAAACTGAGAGATAAATAAAAATTTATATAAAATATTCATCTCTAGTATCATAAATATAGTGGCTTATCATTGTACATGTTGTAAAACCAATCTAAAGCAGATCCATATAATTTTTAGCAGACCTTAGGTAATTCATTTTAGTGAACTAAAACTGTCTGATTTCAGTTATAATCAAATATATTTGTAGAAGCAATATAGTTACAAAGAATTTAAGTAATAATATACTGATTATATAGGATCTGTAATTAAATGAGGCAAAGAAAATGTAAATAGAAATAAAATACAATATCTTTTAAAGTTAGCTTTAGTTAATTTATGTAAGTTTAATTGAAATTAAAGTAATTCGTGTATATATAATTCTTTTTTTATAACTCAAATCATATTTTATCTGTGAGTAGTTTAACCCCTACTATTGATTGTTATAAGAGATAAATAAATTTAATTTAGATATTCATTTATTAGTTTTCTAACTTGATAACTAGTTTACTAACAAAGAATCCAATTTTGGTCTAAAATTATTCATTATGCTCATCATATTTAGATACAAAATTTGAATAGATAAAGAAAATTAGGTGGTTCATCAGGTAGGGCATGTACAGAAAGATTATTGTATAGTGCTTAGTTTAAGTCCACTAAAAGTCAATCAGATACTATACTGTTTTTATTTCGAATATTTCCAAGTTCCTACATAAACTTAAAGATAGAAAGAGGTTTTAACTTGTATGATCTGCATGTATGCTTAACCTAGGTAGATCTAAAACCATTACTTTGACGTCAGTCTCTAATTAATCTAGCTCAAAGAAGTTATCAATAAATTCTTGTCTGTTTGGCCAGAGATTGCTAAGCTGTATGTTGTAATTTTTATCTTTTTTAGTTCTGATAGCCCCTCTCTTATATTAAGCCATTATTTAAGTCTATATAACTCTTGAATCAAGGTAGTTTTTCAAAGATGGCAGTTCCGTTTTTATTATGTTAGGCAAAATATCTATGATGTTGAAAGAATGAGAGTAAAAATTATGCCCTGTAAGCATTTTCAAGAATATATCAATTGCAAAAAAGTTTCTTTGCTTCAAGCAGAGATGCAAAGGAGTCATCCCTTCAGGATTCTTAATAAACAAGAACTGAAATTCATCATGGATTCTATCATGAATTGCTTATAGTATTTCATTTTTATTCGCTATCAAATGGAGAAATGTATTGCCATCAGGAAAAACTTAGAGCAAAAGAATATGCAAGTCTTCCACACTTACTTACTTAAGTATTTTCTAAGTGTTATCGCTAATGATCTTTTCTGCTAAGACCCAGTGATAGTGAGTAAAACTAAATTCTAACATAGGCAAGTATTTCATATAGTGATCACACCAAGAGTATTAGAATTCAATCATTGCCACTTAGAAAAGTCTTTAGATTTCTTTTTTAGAGGGTTAAGTTTATTAAAAAATCAGGAACTGATTCTAATTAGTGAGAAGTTTCTTCTCTACTTCATCAAGATGATAAAGTTTGAGGTTAATATGGAATCCCTTATCAATGTTTTTGTTAGACCCATAATTAGATTAAACGTTTATTATTCTGAAATTATTTTCTTCAAAATCATTTTCTATGTCAAAGATCTTTTCAACTCCTTGGTCATGAAGCATTGAATTTTAAATTAAAAACAAAAATTGCTACTTCATTGTTTCCAATCCATCTAAAGTATATAAACTGATTTAGTTTGGATTGATCAGTGAGCTCTGTTGGGATTTCTTTCCAGACCTTACCATCAAGAGTATTTTTAATTTAATACTTTTTGTTCTTAATTTCATAGTCAATGTATCTCTATAAATTTGGACTGACTATTGAATTATTCAAGTTATATTTCCAATTATTTGACTCAATTGTATTGAAGGTAAGCTGCTACCACATATATATTTCATCCTCATATTCATAATCTTGTCTTTAATATATTTCATAAGTTTAGCAATTAATCATAAACTTCAAGTCTTCACTGAACTTGAAAGGCTGTTTATATTCAGGGAGCAAGAAGTACATAACTACCTTAATTCTGCAATTTGAAACTATCTCAATTAACTTATACAATTTTAACCCTGACTTCTTTTCAAGCTTCAACTTCTCTCCTTTAAAAGTATCGTCTAACATAACAACTCTTGAAGTCTCATATTCATCTCTAATTTGATCTATATACTGAGCACTTGCTGAAAGAAGCTTCTTTGATATTCTGTAACCCTGAATGAATTTTCCTGTTACTATATTCAAAGTGATCAGTTATTAGTTGCAATCAAAACCCCAAAGCCCCTTAATGAGGTTTATAAGTGCTTTGATTTGTAGGTAATATGTTAGGGGTTAGGGTATTTGTAGGGAATATGTTAGGAGTTGGGGTTATTAATAGGTTTTAATGTGAATTTTATAGTTAATGTATTTAATTTAATCTCTCAAAATGCACTTTTGGATAATGTGGAAGAGGTCTGAAGTTTATCTTACAAAACCACTATTCTATCTATTTATTCCTGCCAACCATAGAAGGTACTAAAATTTCATTTCTAAGAGCGATACGTGCGAAGAGAAGAAAGCATTGAAAACTTAAGATGTAAAGTTTGCAGAAATCTCAGTGACTAACTTATATGATGATGCTATGAATGACCCAGAGGTTACGCAGTACCTGCCTACTAAGAAGTAGTTGTTGTCAAATAAACTACCTGAAAGAAACTATTTCTTTGGCATACTAGCAACAATTAAAGGTGATTACTTGAAATAAATTATTCAAGAATCTCATAAGAAAAGGTACAGCATCTCTTCAGAAGATGAGGACAAACAAGGGATCAAGATTAGTGAGAGCTGGTTATCAGAGTTGCAGAAGCACCCATATATTTCGAGTAAGATTTGTAGTTTAACTCTTTAGAAAAATCTGGTACTGGCATCTTCTTGATGAAGGAATAGAGCAAGCTTCACAGAGAGCGAAAGTCGCAGACAAAGTATGAAGTTAGTAAGAGACTTTACTCTAATATTTAGCCTCCAGAGTCAATGAACATAGATGCTGGAGCTGGCAGCAAGAGAAGAAACTTAGGAGGAGGGAAGCAAGAAATAGAAGAAAAGAAAGAGAAGCCAGCTCCCTCTAAAGAATTTTAAATGTGACTTATATATTCATTAACTTAACTACAAAACTTATTTATATACATTCACTCTCCCTTCTTTAGCACACTTTTAAGCCAATTAATTATCTACTCTCTTCGCTGAGCTTTTAATAAAGTCTACTGTATCGATAGGTAGGTCATGCATCAAGTGGTAGAGCAGCAGTTTCTTGTAATGACCTTTTAATATACCCCAGTAGAACTCAATTCCATTAAACTATGGACTGTAAGGCACGTTGAACACTGGTGTTATTCTTAGTTGTTCATAACTTTTCCTTGTTTCTTTTGTCTTATGAACTGAAAGATTATCAACGAATAGTATAATCTCTTATTCAGGGTACTTCTCTCTCAGCTGCTCTATGAACTTAATATACTGCTCTGTCTTAATAGAGCAAGGATGAATAACATAAGTTTCTAAACCAGCATCCTCGCTAATACCTCCAAGAATTGCCATATAATACCTTGATTTTCTAGGCATATACTTTTATGTTGCTATGTCTCTTATACTAAGACTTCTAGATGAAAGTGTTGAATGTAAACACAGCAGCGTCAGCATGAATAAACATAATATTACTCTATTAGGATCTCTTTATTTAATTATAAATATAATTTAAGTTGTTGTTGTAAAATGGCAGAGTGAAATTAATTACTCTCTTGATACGATTCACATCTTTGTAAGAGATACCGTTTCGTTTATAAATGTTTGCAACAGATTATGCAGAGATCTTCAACTCAGGGAGCTGGCCGTGAAGCATAGTAGTTCGTTGGTCGAGAGAGAAGCGAGCCCAATACTTCAAAGTTTTATCATTAATAAGATAGTCAATATGCTTCTCTAGAAACTTTGACTTCCTCTTAAGCTAAGAATTCAGCTATTATTGCTTTAATTACACAGCTTTCAAGCAGTGAGAACGAACAGTTGAGGGACTACGCTTTAAGAGCAGTACAATAGACTTATAGTTCAGTACTGGTTTGAGTTATTCACTAAACATATCACATCCATAACACAGTTTAAACACTAAATCTATATACTCTTCATCATAAATAGACCCCAAAAGCTTGTCTCGCATTTAATAAATAACCCCAAACCCTAACAAATTCCCTACAAATCAAAGCACTTATAAATCTCATTAAGGGTTTTGGGGTTTTGAATCTAATATGATGATCTAATTCAGATAATTAAATAATTTTTATACACCATGCAGATAAAAATTAAAGTTAAAATTATTTTGATTGTCCAATCTTTTCCAACAAAGGCACTTATACTTCTAGGATTCAAAGATTTTAGGTAAATAACTGTTCTGATTAGGTTAATTGTAGATTCTTATTTTATGAAGCTTCTCCAAAACTGCAACTCGATTTCCTGAGCTGACTATCTTATTGCTAAACACCTAGTTTACTATCTCAAATTTTAGAGAAAATGCTTGAGTATAGTGATCTATCAATCTATATGTAAAGTTACCAATATAGTTGACTTCATATATTAGGTCTCCACTGACGACCGGCTGATTTAGCCATGGCACACTGGCCACCACCTTCACGATATTTGTGCTTTTTTCAATATCAAAAGTTCTCATTTAACCAATCAAGTTGTCATATTTTTAAAAATAGAGCTTTGTCTTGTCTTTATTTTCGAAAGCGAACCACTCATCTGATTTAAAATTTGCTGCTTTTCTATCGATCTGATTTTGAATATATTTTCTGATCTCATCCTTTTAGAAATAAAGAGTCTTAAGGACTGATTGGCGCTCATTGAAAAGTAAAGCTATTAAATATATGAATCGATGTGAAATGAAATTATGGATATAAATAATATCAAATGACAATTTATTGCTAAATAAATATTCAAAGACTCACTATAGCTTATTAACCTCAATCATAATAATTATTTTCTTTTTATATTACATAATCCCATTTAAGATAATAGAAAAAAAAACATTTGGGTTTTTAATAGTTTTTCACTTGTACTTCTTCTAAGATTGAAATTTACCAAAACATCATCATCTATATAAAATGAGTTAGTTTAATATGAGATACTTACTATCGAAATACTCTCTGTACTGTCTCGCCAGAGTATCTTTGATTCTAAATAACTTTTGATTACTGCCGTCTTTTGTGATTAAGTATATGACTGAGTTGTTTGATGATAGCTGCTTAAATTCCCCTTGAATGAGTGGCATTTCCTGTATAGAGAAATTAGGCAGCATAACTTGCATAATGTCAATATGCCTATTTTTAATGAAATAAACGTATCCATTTAATTGCACAACCTTCTTCATCTCGCAATCGAAGAAATATTCAAACACGCATTTATGAGTGTTGATGTCATAAATCCTTAAGTAATTCAATTTTACGACATAGATCAAATCGAAAATGAATGTGAAATGGATGTCAACAATGTTTAATTATTTAATGCTCTGCCAATCTTTGATACTCAAGGTTTCACACTATGAATCCGAAATTTGCTCTTGAGATACATAAGAAACGAAATCGACTTATTTATTTTGTGATGAAAAGAAGTACATAGTTTTATTGAAGACCCAAATGTCATCGTACTTTACTATAAAAACATAGTTAATCAATAATTCAAACTTACTATCTCTCTTAGAGTAAATGACAACACCATTCTTATAAATTTCAATTGCGCCTGATTTCTTAAGCGCCAAAATAGTGTTAAATTCATAGTCAAACTATATGTCAACTATTGAATCGTTGCTTATATCAAAGAGTCTATTAGAATGACTATTTTTCAAAGAAAGACAGCCATTATTTATAATCAACTTCTCAATTAAAATTGAGTTATCAGTACATTCTATTATCAAGTTAAAGTGGTCTGTTTAGTCATAAAAGATTGAAATTATTCTTGAAAACCCTAGAATTTGATTGTTTCTGGCTGTATCTTTGCCTTTCGCATTATCGGTGTCTTGGTAATTACTAGTGTGATGATAACTTTGTTACTTCCCACTTCTTTACTAGATATCAATTGATAGTATATCAGAAAAGTCTTCAAATTGCATTATTAATTCCCCTACTCTAATTTGAGATTCACTAGCTATCAAGCAGTAATTCTTACAAACTGATAGAATATATGGAGATTAATTTAAAGTAATTAAACTATGATTAAATAAGACTATAAAACTCTATCGTAAATATTATCTATATTAAAAGTTAGGTAAAATTATTGAATTTAATATTAAGGATTTTGCTCAACTTTCTTTGCTAGCTTATTGTATTTTAATGACTTACAACTTGAGTCATTCGCAAAATCTCTAACCCTTAAGAACTCAACCTTATCATTTTTGTATATGTGAATTATTAAAATTTTATCTGAACCTTTCTCATCATGATGGAATTTAATGGCTGAAATATAGATTGGAAAATGGTGATCAATACTCCAGCTTGTTATTTCATCTATATTATAATTAATTAAAATCCAAAGTTTGAATACGCTGAAGGGCTAGTTAGTGAACTTTGACTCTGTTTCTCCAAATTTACAGCAAATAATTTCCATTGTAGCATTCTTGGACCTTTTTATTGTTCAATTTTAGGAGCACGAGTGCGACATTATATCGTTAGTATTATCTCTTGACTTCAACATAAGTTTCTATAAAATTGCTATTTATTTCTAGAATAAAAATGACGTCTATTTAAATTCAGAAGATAGTCCAGTTTCTTACGAGTAATATCTTAATGATAAATATAAAAAAAAGAATTATTTACAAATTATCATTCAATATCAAGATCAACTGAGGTGTCTTGAATGAATTGCAAAGGTGTATAATTATTAATAGGAAAAGCTTTTTCATCATCACGCTATTTATACTAGTCTCTTTCGCTCAAGAGTGACTATAGAGACATATATGACACTTCTTCCGGTTTAACTTTCATAGATTATTATTCTGAGATTTATACTCAATCAAAAATAATACCATAACCTAAAAATGCTTAACTTAGTAAAACATAAAAAATAATTTAAAATTTCTAATAAATATTTCTGCAATAATGAATTTATCTTATTAATGCAGCTTTAAATTTTCATGATATGATTAATTTTATAAGTAAAAAATAGATTAGTACGTATTTTTATTTAGAATTTTATAATGTGAAATTAAAATTGTATAACTTGCCTTATGTCTAAATTTGAATTTTAGTAACTCCTTTTCATTCTCTAAAATGGATATAGTGCAATTGATAAATTTTGAGTATAAATTATTTAAGGAAAATAAATAAATTAATAATTATGGACTTGTTTATAAAAGAAATTAATTGATAGGAATTGAATATAAGAATAAAATTTACTCATGTATTCATACTTTATTATTATTATAAGAAGGACAGTAAGAACTCTTCATAAGTTTTGTTATTAGTTTTACTATTACAAAAATGCAATAAACTTATAATAAGGTATATATTAAAATATAGTACAATTATTTTGTAGTAATATTTTAGCTAAAATATGAATATTTACGGGAATAATTAATTAATCAATCAAGATTGTGTATGTTTTAGTTTAAATATAATAATAAATCTATATTACAAGATACTCTACTGCAATTATTATATATAAGTTAGTTTTTAGGTAGAGTACACTAATTATATAATTAAAAATAATTAAAGTCAAAACTGATATATCATTTCTTTTCTTATAAAATGAGTTAAATAAATGTGAGATATATATAAATTAATAAAATTCAAAACTACTTTATTAAGAAATAGAAAACTAAAAAGATAATTCTTAATTAAGTTATAAAGTATCTAAATTTAATATTTAAATAATTAAATAAATTCGTTATGCATTCTATAAAATTAATGATATATAAACCCCAATACGTATGTACACATAGAATTTGTAAGTTGATAAAAAGTTTTAAGTATATCGATAAATAAGGAAATTTAAAAGGACAGAATTTAACTTAATTTGAGGGAGCCGATCGAGAGAATGCAAAAAGAAGGGTTGGCATTATCACAGCTCGTACAAAGTTTGAATATGGTTTGATTTATATGATTAGAATAGTGTGATTTTCAATTTTAAGTTCATAGCAACTATAAATCCAGTAGGTTGTCGGGGCCGTTCTTGAGATTTTTCAAGAATGGTATACTATTATACTGGCCGGACCCCTATAATCCAGCGTGTTGGCTTAAGCCAAAGGCCATTTTTCAGGGTCAAAACCGACCCCTCGATTTTTCGATTTTGGGTGCCATTAACTTCTAGCTATTCCCGTCTTCACATTTCTACTGGCCATAATTCAGTTATGGATAGGCAAAGGTTTGAATTTTGAAAGTTACCGCGGATTTCAACAATTTTTCAAAAAGCCAATTTTGGCTTGGGCCCATCTTGAAAAATCAAAAAAATTATCACAAGTCTTCAACCACCCACCTCCTTGCAACTCTAAGCTACTCGATTAACGAGTTATAGTGAATACTCCTTATTTGAATTGGTTTGGCTATGAGATTTCAATAAATCCGGAGGATATAAGCAAAAGAGTGATTTTTCATATAGTTAAGGATCAATAATCCAGTCGAAATTTTAATAATCCAGTGGTTTAATACTAAAATCCAGTCGAATTAATCATTAAAATTAAGAATAAATCAGATTAATCCAGTCACTGGATTTTAGAAAAATTCTGAAATCGACCTTCACCAACTTTTAAATCCGAGTGCTGGTAAGCTTAAATCCTCAATATTATCTTCTATTAGAAGGAATAATTGATTTGCAAGTGCCAAGGAAGGCACCCGAGCAAGAAAACTACCCTTGGATTTTTGAAAATAATATTTCCGATTCAATTTTTGATGATCCAGGTAAAGCCAAGGGTATTAAATCTGAGTATTAAAATGCTCAAGATAGCGCTAAAATCAATCGTGCTAAAGAATTTCTGCACTAAAACAACTTTGATTTGAAATTGCTGCTCTAGCAGCCGGATTTTGCAGGTTATAATAAAACTTTTGATTTTAAGTAGTTTGTGAGAAAGTACGTAAATAACAATAAAA
>ARYC01022514.1:0-22908 GCA_000711775.1 Oxytricha trifallax
CTCTTTACTTCGAAATTTTCCTATTAAATCTTGATATTAAATTCTCTTCATGCATCATTCATAGACTCCATCTTGCTTCCTCTTTCTAGAAATGTTAATGAAATTCAAATTATAAATATCCATTCTAAGTTTATTAAAATCTTACTACTAAATAGGGAGGACCTACTGGAGGTCAACATTGAAAAGATATAAGGATAAGCATTGAAAAACTTGCTCCAAGTTTCACAGATTGATTTCCATTTTTATCAAACTTCTCCATTAAATTGCTCCTAATAATGTTTAATTATTTTAGGAGGTCCTCCAAATTAAGTTCAAACTTTATTAGGAGTTAAATTTTATGATTAAAACTTAATTAGGAGCATATTAATTCAAAAATGTTTAATAACTTTACCTCCAAATTAAGTTCAAACTTGATTTGGAGGACCTCCTAGAGAAACAAAACTTCATTAGGTGTATTTTAATTTACTAAAATGTATAAAATTCTCATAAAATATGTCAACTTACAGTCTTTTATGGTTAGTTAATTTTCTTTCTTCTCAGCAAAGAATCTACCAGAGTGTCTTATACTCTACTATATTAGTTTATCTCGGTAAATTTTATCATTATTATAAAATATATCAGAAAACTAAAATGAGCGCTAACCTTTTGAGAAGAGCGGCATTACTTGGATCATGTCAATAAAAGTTATCATTCCAGCAACCAAGAAAAGTAGAGACCAGAGACGCTTATACTCAGTTGGAGCCTATTTATGACAACTTTGACCAGTCTAGCTTTTATATTTAAATAAAAGTTAAGTAGGAGGTTATCAAAGAAGCTGTGTAAATTGAGTAGGAGGTTAAACAACCCTCCATAGAGCATTAATAAATACCAGCCAAAGTTGACTATTAATGCAAAGAAAGCAATAAAGTTTACCCTTACAAGTCAACTTATAAGAGACACTTGAGAGATATACACAACGATATGCCAAGGTTATATCTCAAGCATTAAAAGAAAGATGGGAAGTATATCTGTGAGTTCTGTGAGAAGCCATATTCTCATACTAGAGACCTCAAAGTGCACTTAAAGAAAAATGCACAATCAAAGTTTTGTCTTTATTCATGAACCTACAGGGAATAGATTCCTCTAAAAGAGGAGATCAAGAAACCCAGTGGAGTCTCTTAGAGTTGAAGTCTAGAAGTAAGTTAAAATGAAGAAAGCAGTCAAGAACTTTCCAGTCTCTGATATCAATAAAATCATGGTTAAAATAGAGGCAATGAAGATTCCTATATTAAAAATTATTGACTTAGATTCTTGCCTAGAAAGCTACCTCACTCTTGAAGATAAAATAGAGAAGAGAGTCATTACTGATGACTAATATGCTTACAAGATATATCCATTCAATTACTTCCTTGCTGATGACAAGTTCCAAATGGAATTTGCAAATGAGTATTATGCTCTTTAAAAGGCAAAGTTAAATGAGTGCAGGCATATCATATAGCTTGATGCTATTTTACTTGGTAAAGATCATGTAGCCTTCAGGCTTCCATTACTTGAAATGACTTACAGAGAATTCTTATCTGACAATAGATGTCAGAGATAAATTGGCTAGATTGTATAGCAGATAGTTGAGGGGATTGAAGAGCTTCACAAGCTAGGTTATGTTCATAGAGACTTAAAGCCAGAGAATATCATGTTGAATTTTCAGCCTCTTAGAGTTTATATTATAGACTTCAACAGAGCTCAAAGAGTGCAAGCCTCTGCATAAGGAAATGTATACGGTACTCCTGGATATTTTCCAGAGAGAGAGGATTGGAGAGATGGAGACACTTAATGGGATATCTGGGCTCTAGCAGTAATAATAATAGAGAGCGACATGCCAAGAAACGATTACTTTAGCTGCAAGGGTGAGAGAGATTCTAAGCAGAGAATCAAACAATATCTCGATAAAAATAAAATAAATGGAGGTCTCAGAGAACTTGCATACTCAACTATTATCAAGCCAAGCTAAGAGAATTAACAAACAATAGAAACAATCAAACATCAACTTAGAAAGATAAAATTCAGAGAACTGCCACATGACTCTAAGCTTATGTTTGTGTTAAATATTTTAAAAACTCGCTTGTTATACTCACTTAAAATACTAATATTTAAACATTAAACCCTCTACCCTATTCATAAACCCTAATAAAGTATGCACTAATAGTCTACTTTTATCAATAAAAACTCAATCAAACTACTGAAAGGGTTTTGGGGTTTTGAATGTCCTTTTGCTCAATATCATTTATTAAATGGATTTAATCTTTACTTATTTATAAGAAATATAAAAGCCTAAATGAATTTTTTTAAAGAGATTATTAATAAAATTTATGGCAATATAAGATAAATGCTAAATATATTTTCCACATAAAGCACATTACTCCAAATAAAATAATGAGAGATTTATTAAAATTACATACAATATTTGTACGCTGGAAATTTCCAAAGTGAGCATGGAACTATCAACTTAGATATATTTTATCGTTTTTAAAAGTAAAAGTTAAAATAAACTTTATTAGAATTTTAAACCTAGTTTATTTTCTTAAAAAATTCTAGTTAAAAACCTAATATAAATTTATCTTATATTTTTTATTTCAAAATTAAAGTCCAAAATATCTAAAAATATTTAATCTACAAGTTAAATCAATTCTTATAATACAAAGAACTTGTTGAGATTCACATTATGAGCTTGATTGATAGTCAAATACTAAAAACATTTTATTTAAATTTTAATTAAATTTATCGACAATCATAATATTATTATTCATTGCTTTATTGAAATTAATTCTGGGACTTAAGCAAGCCAGATAGTTTAATTAGATTTCAACCTCATCTTTTTGACTTTCGACACTGTCAGTTATCCCTCCCCTAAGGTCGTTGATTTTTCTTTTTTGAAGTGACCAGTTCCTCATCTTGATTATGCTAACAAGTCATCATTATGAATAATGCAAGAGTAACACGCCGGGTCCATTCTGTTTGGTCTAGCAGTCTTGTGCCGCACTGAAAAATTTCAACTATCATATTAAATAAATTAAAAAGACGATCTAAATAATGTAATTTTTACAAGGAAAGAAAATTCAAATAAAATTTTTATAAAAATATTTTATTAGCTAGTCTAAAATTAATTGCATCTAATCAAAAAATATTAGTATATTTTTGGGAGATTTGATGAACGTGTCGAAAGTATTATTTATTATACTAACTGGCTTACAAAATACCAAAGTAATTATTTCATAAAGTATTCATATTAGTAATTATATCGATTATATAATTTTATCTTGACTTTCTATTGGTTTTATTCCTGAGTCATTTTTATAAAGAGATGTATTTATATTTTTGCTGACTTTCTAAGACTGTAATAAGATTTACTAGCAATAACAATTACCAATTATTTTTAATAGTCCAATCAGTATAATGATGCTATAGTTTTGAGAATAATCGCAAAGCCTTAACTGAAGGTAATCAACAATTTCTACGAAAGAACTTAAATTAAAACATATATGTGGTTAACATTAGTTTAAAAATATAATAAACTGCTTTATTAAATAAATTTTAGGTAAAATATCTGAAATTTTATGATTATTACAAATAATATTCTTGCTGCTAAATTGTTTTAATCGATAAAATTAAAGAAATAAATAGGGGATCGAAGTTTTTGCTCCAATCATTAAATTTATTTTATTTATTTGCCAAAATTATAGAAGAATATATCATTCAATTCTTTATTTTCCCTTTCCTTATTTTAAACAAGGATTTAATATTAATATTCTTCACGGTTTACAATTATTTATTGTTTCATTAAATATAAGAGACTATAAGAAACTAAATTTTATGATAAATAATTAATTCGATATTCATGATAATATCTTAATATTTATTAAGATAAGAGTGAGAATTTTTAAATCTGTAAATTAATTAAAAAATAATTTAAAAATTGATAATAAATACAAATCCTTAAGACTAAGGTATAAAAATTCAGAAGAAGGAAGAAACTTCCCCTAAAATAAAATTTTAAATATTAAAAATTACAACTAAACTACAATAAATTAAAGAGAATTAATTAGCATTATAGGATTATAAAAATATTTTCTCAAAAATTATAATTAATTGCATCGAATTTAAGATTTACATAGAAACTATCCAGTATATTTATGGAATAATATTTATAATCTATAATTTTGATAAGAAAGAATATTGGGCATTAGCGATGTTACATCAGACAAATTTTATAAGACTTAAAACAAAATATTTAATCAACAGATCTCTCAGATTTATTATAATTATAATCTTTATTATTTAAAGATGCATGTAATTTCTCTTATTTTCCTTATTCAAATAATCAAATTGTTTGAGACAATTTCTAAAAAATTAATTTTATTGAGAAATATTTTTTGTATAAATTGGTTTTAATCCTTACATAAACAAGCTCATTGATTACTACTTCCAAGATGAATAATCTACAGGACAGGAGGAGCTCGTTCTTTTGCAACCTTTGGCAATTAAAACCCTAATTTACTCTTTAAAATTTTACTCTTTTTTAAGGAATTCTTAAAATGGATCCTATCCTTATTGATAGCCCTTTATGATTAAAAGCATAATTGAGCGATTAAAACAATCATTTTTTATAATCACATAATTTTTCATAAATTGATGTTTTGTGAATATTTTTTAAATTAAGTTATTGATAGATTATCCATTATACCTATCATTGATCGCATTCGAAATTCTAAGAAAACATCTCTTTGAAAAATGCTTAGTAATAATATAATCCCTATTATTTAAATTTCATTTTACCAAAATATTTTTTCTTCTTAAAATATAATTGATAATTTTATTAAATATAAAAATCATTAAAACATTGTTATTTATTTGTAAATAATTTAAGATTATAAATGTGTGACCTCTTACAATCTATATAATATTATGAGATATCAATAAAAAATTATTGTAGAAATCCATTGAATTCAAGAAATTATACTATTTTATAATAATTCAATGTAGCGGTAGTTAATATATGCCAAATTTGAAATTTTACTCACGTTATATAGGAATTAATTTAATTCTTCAATTTGCGGTTCCTTGTTATTTAATGTTTTGAAGTGAAAAAAGAACTACAAATAGTGAAATTAAGCTAAATTTGCATTAAATTCACCTATAATGTTAAAATTTAATTAACATTTACTACCACTATTTTAATTATAAATTTAGTTTAAATTATATTGATAAATTTTAATGTATTCCTAAAATAACAAACTATTTTCTCTATTAATATAATTTATTAAAAATGGGGAACTTGTAATTTTTAAATATAAATTTAAATTCAACTAATTAAAACAGCCACAAATTTGCATAAGGTTTATATTTATAATTTGATATAGTAAGTATCCAAAAATGTCTGTATGATATGGCCGTTACCATGCACCAACTTCAATAAAAGATTGCAAATTTCGCATCCTGTTTTGAAAATCTTTTATTGAAGTTGGTGCATGGTAACGGCCATATCATACAGACATTTTTGGATACTTACTATATCAAATTATATATTAAACCTTATGCAAATTTGTGGCTGTTTTAATTAGTTAAATTTAAATTTATATTTAAAAATTACAAGTTCCCCATTTTTAATAAATTATATTAATATTATAACCATTATAAAATACAAATACAAATTTATTATTTGAAAATAAATATGAATATATATTATAGTTAAGAAATAAATGGAAAAGAAAAAAGTAATTAAAATAAGAAAATAAGTTAATCTTTAATGAGGAGTTGATTTTCGAGAGATGACACTTGACTTCCTAACATACCTAATAACATCGTCATATGCCACATGGCATCATAGTATATCTTATTGTGGACTTATTAACTATTATTAAATTTTTATCGAAAAAAAGAATGCTTGATGACTTTAGTAAGAATAATTTTTTCCTTTTTATTTGATATTTACTAAAGATCATTGATTGTTCCAAGAAAATATAAAAAGTAATAAGATTTAAATTTTGATTTTATCAAAACATATGCTATTGATGTAACTAAAGGTTCTTCGACAATTAAATTTTAACATAATTTAATAAAATCTATTACTATTAAAGAATTTATTTCTATACAGTACTTTTTATCAGATATCTCTTAATACTAATTAAATTGTTAAAATAAAATTTAATATTAATAAATTATTTTAAGTTAAACTTAATTTATTAATCAAATTTGTATTCCATTCCTTCACTAAAACTACTTGAGGGTTTTTTAGAATTTCAAAACATAAATTTTAAAATATAATTTATTTAATTTATAAGAATAATAAATTAATATCGTAGTTTGTTATTTAAGAATCACAAAAATAATATTTTTTCAAAGGAAACGAAAAATCAATATTTCATATTTTGAGTTAATTCATAGATTGAATAATAAAAATAATTTTACATTTAGCCAAAATTTTATTTTCATGAAAGTAATGTGATAATAGCAGTATCTGAAGTCATGGGGAAGTCTGTATTCTCATGTGGCAAATGATGACGTAAAGTATCTATTTCAGACGTAATACTCTTTATTTGTTAAATAAATTTGCACCATTTTAAATTAAATAAGAATATATTTGAAAATAAAACAATACAATTTTCAAAATAGTCAAATATTGGGTAATTTATTTATATAAAAATTTGTATATATAAATTATAGAAATTTGATAAATTCGAATAAATTACAACTAAAGGATTTGTCTAATAAAACTATAATATTTGATGAACATTACGAATAGAATTATTCGAAGGTGATATAAATTTAGAAAAATTAAGAGATGCCTAGTTTATTGTTAAAATTTATTCGATTTATCTAGGAATTACAGAACTTAAAATATATAATCCTAATAATTATGGATTATAATTTAATAAAATTCAATTATTAATCTTGCACTTATTTTCTTACAAAATTGTTACTTTATTTATTATTATTTAATTCCCTAATTTTATCTATTTCAATAATATTACTCTAAAAATGAGTCAATATATTATTAAAAAATTTTTGATTTTATATAAAAAGAACTTGATTGAAGTTATTGGTAAAAATTATCTCTAAATATAGCAAAATTAAATTATATTTTAATCAATAAAATAAGTTTTAACTATTTTAAGAATTTGAATACTTTAAATAATAAATTAATAAATTATATTAATATAAATTCATAAAAATATAAGTTTTAATCATTTTATTTTATTTTTACTAAACTATAAAAATAATTTCTATTTTAAATTGTCAAGATTATTAATCAAAATAATTTTATCAGAAAGCATTTAAGTTATTTTTAAATAATTTACAATTCTTAAAGAGTAAGGATGCGTTATATAATAAAACTTTTCATTAGTGAATTATGCAGAAGGAGGGATGCCTGAGAAGCAAGCAATCGAATTCCTAGCACAATTAGCGGAGGGGAATGTTTCCTCTCACTCTTATGATAAAATAAATTTTCAAGGAAATTTTATGGCAATTAAATTAAATTGAATTTTTTAAATATTTTTGTTTTCTATTATTTTAAAAACACAAATAAAATCTTTAATCTTTGCCTTTTCTTATTTTTAATGAATTTTTAGCCTACATCTACTAAAATTTTTGATATTTATCACTTTAAACATTTTCTTCAGTTCAATAAATTATATTTATGATAAAAATGAAAATTTTATATTATAAAAATCCTATTTAAATCCTATATTGTACAATTCTGAAACAACTTTATTACTTTACATTTAGTTGTTTAATGATGATTAATATTTTAACTAAAAATTTATTTGAAAAAAAATTAATTTTATGAAAAATTCATAAATATAGTATTTTATCTTTACATAAATATAATAAAATTTATTTGCAGGGAACCCCTCTAATTAGCCATTGGAACAAAAGCCATGCACGACAAAAGAATAATGCACAGAGATCTTAACCCTAAAAATATCCTCGTCTTCAAAAATGATAAAATAACTTCTCTCTGTAATTAGGAATTCACCTTAAAAATTACTGATTTTGGATGTTCGAGGATTTTTATTAATATTTATTAACATAAATTCTAAAGCCTGATGAAGAAGAAGCAAAGACAAGGGTTGGCAAGGAAGCTTATATGGCTCCTGAATAAACTGCCAAGGGGTATTAATAAAATATATTTATTATCAATATTCATCATAAAGTAAAAGTTAAATTTAGTTCAATTTAATTATTGTAAGGATTTAATTATTTTTTATAATACAATTAGAAAAATAAATAAAAACAATGATGTTTTAAAAATGAATAAATCATTTAAGTAATTATTTAATTAATATTCTCTAAGTGGAGTCTTAAAATTTGTAAATCTTCACAAGTTCTATATATTGTTGTTTTTTGTTTAAAAAGATATTTAATTGATTTAATTAATCTCATCAAAATTCACTTAATTATTTAAACCCCTGAATTATTTGTTTTAGTTATTTTGATCTTAGCACTTTATTGACGATTAATTAAATATAAATTTCCATGTAATTGCTAAGCTCATTAAAGTTGGTGGTTATTCATACATTGTTTATCCTTCCAGGTAACTTCTTAGTACCAACAGGGCTAGAAACAGTTTGATAATGATAAAATTGTTCATTAGGCTTAGCCTCAATATTGTAAACCTATTTTTGTTAAAATATACTTCTTTTACTTTGGTAACATATACCAAAGGCAAAAGAAAAATGAAATTATTATAAGAGACTATCCATATCAAAACAGAAATTAGATGACTTAAATGAAATACTATCAGATATGATTAGAAATGTCCAAGAGTTGCATGAACTTGGATATGTTCATTACATTTGAAGCTTGAAAATGTTATGTTAAACTTCCTGTCCTTGTAACGATGCTGTTATTAATTCAAATAGAGAATTTAGATAAGAAATTGTAGCATTAACATAAGTTTTTGCCACACTGAGATGCTTTTCAACATTAAGTAGTGAATTAGGAGTTGATGCTATTGTAGGAATAGATTTGAATTTGGAAAATTTATTTAAATTAATAATTAAGTAATTATTATTAGTTAAAGTTTAATTTTTTGAAACCTAAACAATATAGTATTTGTTCGATTTTAATTCAATATCAGCTTAACTTCACTATTTGTGGTACTTCTCAATCGCTTTTAGTAAGCGTGTATAATCTATTTTGATTTAGGTGAATTTTTTAGTTGAATAAAGGTCAAAATTAAAGAAGATTTATCTTGCTTCAGAAATACGAATGAGTGTATATCCAATTTTGAATTTCTTATTGAACAAGTACCATATTTTTTAAGATTTTCTTGGAAGTTATCTTCCACGAATTTTAAATATTTGTAGATGAGGGGGGTGAGTTTCCAGGCAAGCCTTATGTTAAAAAAAATTTAAGTAATTCTTAGGCAAGTAATTTTTTCATCAATTTTTTTCACTATATATTTTTTCTAATAAGAATTAACAGCTTTTATAATTTGAATAAAAAAATATTTAAGATATACAAGCCAATTTTGCAAAAATTTATAATACGTATATCTTTGAAATTTATTTTTTTAAAAATAAATGCATCTTTATATATGTTAAAATGAATATATTTTTATAAGATTCTTATTTGTATTTATACAACGCTATTAAGATCATAAATATTCTACAAATACTTGTTATATATTTTTAAAGATGCTAAGGGATTTTTTTAATTTTCCATAAAAATTTACTTAATATAAATTACATAAGTTTATATAATAGTATTTACTTACCCGGAAACCCCCCCCCTCAATTAAATAATTAATTATGTTAATTAATTTTCGATATTTAAAGGTATTCCTGCAATATAATTACTTTTTTGAAAATGGTAAATTTGTTAGAAAAAAATTTTTAATAAAGAAATATAAAAATTATAAGATAAAGTAGTTACTAATTAATTTTATTTTTTCTTAATCCAAAGGTGGATGTTTATGGTCTTGGAATAACACTGTTTTAAATGATTACTGGCTAAATATTGAATAGTGGAGACATAACTTCAAGAAAACCTAATTTACAGTGCTACTTAATTAACTAAAAATAATGGAAACAGTTTTAAAAATACTATTAGATACTAAATGATTATTAAAAATCTAATAAATTTATTTAAATTAAAAATACTTTTCAAAGATAATACACAAAATAAATTAAAGTAAATTAAAGTAAATTAAAAAATAAAAGTTTACAATTATTTCAAAATTTTATTCTAATAAGGCTAAATTCTTTGTTTTTTCATCAGAAAAGACATATTTATTATTTTTATCATTAATTCAAATTTTAAATCTTTAATTTCTTTTTTTTAAATTAAAATAAAGAAAATTCATTCATAATTCCTATTTTTGTAATTTCTTATTATTGATGTTTTATTGAAATTAAATAATTATAATTTTAATTTTATTTTTAAATCCATTTGTCCAATATTAAATATCACAATGCTACTCACCTAAGTTTATAGATTTACTCTACAAACTTTGCTTAATATTAAATTTAATGATGCGAACAAGACCATGAGAAGAGACCCTCAATCGATGAAGTCATTGATAATCCTATTATTCAAAAATCCCAAACCTTCATCAATTGTTTGCTTAATAACATACTACCAATGAGTAAATCAAAGATAAAAATTATTTATTATTACAATAAGGTAGAATTTTTCTATTGAAAGTATATAAGAATGCAAAATACAGATTAGAATATATATTGAGTGTTAATGTAGTCCTTAACTATAGCTTAAATTCCTCTTATTCACCATAGTCATCATCAACTTTAACTTTTCTTGTTCTTTGAAAATTATAGCAAGATATTCCCCTCATGTTCTTGACATCATTATCTTCTAATTCAACTGTGTTTTTTGTGTTTTTGATAAAAAGGTAAGCCACTTCTCGATTTAAGAACTAGATCTTCAATTCTCATTGAGAGGCCAATCCTCCATTATGTTTAGTGGAATTTCAATAAATTTGGAGATATTTATATTTAAAATATGAAAATTAAAACATTTTAGGTTTTAATGTACTTTGATTAATGTTTGAACTAATAGTTTTATTCTATAGAGAATTTTTAATAGAGACGTCTTAATTAATTTTAAGATGGGATTTATTAATTAAGACTTTTCATATTTTAAATATAAATATCTCCAAATTTATTGAAATTCCACTAAACATAATGGAGGATTGGCCTCTCAATGAGAATTGAAGATCTAGTTCTTAAATCGAGAAGTGGCTTACCTTTTTATCAAAAACACAAAAAACACAGTTGAATTAGAAGATAATGATGTCAAGAACATGAGGGGAATATCTTGCTATAATTTTACAAAGAACAAGAAAAGTTAAAGTTGATGATGACTATGGTGAATAAGAGGAATTTAAGCTATAGTTAAGGACTACATTAACACTCAATATATATTCTAATCTGTATTTTGCATTCTTATATACTTTCAATAGAAAAATTCTACCTTATTAAAGATAGAGGGATCAATTCATAAAATTATTATAAATAAAGGTTATAATGAAAATGCAAAATTAATGATTGACTACTTCATAGAACTATAAGAGTAAGTGTATTCTTGTTAAATTTTAAAGGTAGTATGAGGCTCAAGAAAAATCCTTAAATATATTTGAATAATAATCCATTGATGATATGAAGAAAAAGTTTCCTGAATAGATGCTTCAAGATAGACTAAAGAAGCCACTAAAAAGGAGTTTACTTTCATATACTTATTTTTACATGAAATTGGGAGGACATTTTATTAAATGAACAGAGTCAGGACACAGTTTAAAGACAATAAAAATATGTGGCAAAGTTAATATAGATTAGCTTTAGGAGATAATGAGAAGCAATACCTAATTGACAAGTAATTAATCATTTATATAGTCTTTACATCTAATTATAAATTTAATAGATCGATGAAGTAAATGAATAAATATTTCTTTAATTTAAAATTCATAAGACTCAACAATTAAGGAATTAATTAAAAAGTAAATTATATAGAATTTAACAGCATGCAATAACAAATTTCATTAAAGTATATATGATCATCACTTCTTACTTTAGTTATTAAATTAAAAACAAATTGCATAATATTATCATTACTTTTAAATTCAGTCTGTCAATTTATAATTTAAGCTGGATTTTAAAAAATTGAAATCTATATTACTATTTATTTTTTAAATATAATAAGTATATTAAAAGAAAGTAAATTTATTATTAATTTTCATTTTAATTTTAAATGTCTTCTTTTGAATAATGAATAAAATTGAGTATTAATAATATTAATAATATGGGGATTGTTCTTACCCCAAAATTTTAAATGTACTCAGGGGTAATTCCTGCTCATTCATAAAATATAAATATAAAAAAATCTCAAAAACTTTAACATTTATTATTATAAAATCATTATAACCTAGAATTCAATTTTATATCTACCTTGATAAAGATATAAAATTTAATTACTTGTATTATTTATCAATAATATTTAGTTTAATATATGGGGGGGTCAAAGTCGGTACCATATTAAAAGATTTTACCGCAAAATCCTAAGTCGGTACCACAAAAAAAAAATCTTTTTCATTTAAAAAAATTTTAAGTAATTAATAATATATTAAAAATCTCAGCTTAGGATTCATCTGGTTTTTCTTTTTTTATTTTGACATGTCTTCTCTAAAGAGCCTTCATTAAAAAGACATGCAAATTAAAATTTTAATCGCTTACTGTGATATAAAAATGTTTAATAAATCTTTTAAGTTAAAACCATTAGCTTTCAATTTAGTTTGAACCTCTAAAATTTCTTGGTCTTGTATTTTGATTGTTGTTTTCATCTTCATCATCTTATTAATATTATTGTTGGTATTATTGAATAACATATTAAATTTGAATTCCTCATGGACAGGTGTGTCATTTCTTGATCTTAGTTTCATATTCTAACTTTAAAATAAATATTTATTTTTTTAAAAGGAAAAAAAAGTTTTTATGTGGTACCGATTTAGAATTGTGGGGTAAAAATTTTTTTTCATATGGTACCGACTTAGACCCCCCCCTAATATATGACTAGATAAAGAATAAATATAAACTTAAAAAATTATATATAATATAAAGTTGTTAAAAATATGGTTATGGCAATAAAAATTGGGATTTAATTGTTTCTAATATATTTATTTTAAATTTGGAGCAGGAAAATTCTGTGAGTGTAAGGGAAACTATACGAAGGCAGGAACTTTCTCCCAAAAAGAATATTAAAAATTAATATAGATAATATTTTAGCTCAAATCTATTTAAATTATAAAATAAACTAAATTTAAAGTATGCCTAATAAATTAAAATATTATTGCTTTATAAGTACTTATTATTTGTATTAAGTATAGAACAATATTTATTTATTTTTTATAAAAATTAATAATATAGATATTTATTAAATATTGAAATTTATAATATCTTATAATACTAACAAAATCTTAATTTATTTTTAAATTATAATTTAAGTCTTTCTATTATATTTTAACTAGTTATTTAATAAAACAAGTATCAGAGAGAATAAGACAATCAAAATTTTGAGTCATTGCTGGCGTTAATAGAGTGTAAATTCAAAACAGAAGTTGAACCAAATGGAAATATATTTGTGGGCTTTTACTTTATAAATAATTATTATTTTATTACAAGAGATAAGATGGTTCCTTGTCATATTCCAAGTTCTATGGAAGATACTATACTCAAAATAATATCAAATAATATTTGTTAATATAATTTATAATAAGCAATAAATATACTAAAAATATCAAAGAAGGTAGTCTCAAAAATGATAATTATTATTGTAGAAACATTTTTAGTTTATAAATATTTTGAATAATTGCTAATTATTCCTAGATAGTTTCAACTCCTTGGATAGAGTATTTATTAAAAATGATTAGATGATTATGCAAAGTCAGTTAAAACTTGTATATAATTTTACATAGTCCTTAATATATTAAATAACTGCAATGTTTGATATAAATACATCAAACCAAATGTTTTCCAAAGTAAGTAATTATTTTTAAGTTTGGCAATTCAAAGCGAAATTGTTTAATTTTAATATATTATAAATAATTTTATAATGAAGCATTATTTACTTTCATGATGCTTATAAAATAATATAAAGTGAATTAGAAAATTTATTTACAATAAAAGTAATAGTATTAACAAAAGAAGTAATAGTATATATAATAAAAATACGTTTCATCTTCATCTTCATCGTCATCATCGAAAATCTTAAATTGCTTGCCCTTCTCTTTGTGGCTCCTTGAACTCCCTCTTCGTTGACGCTCTCAGTCTGACCAGGTGCAACAGCTGTAAAAAAAAGAAAGATATGTTTTTTGTAACTTACATTTATATTGAATGACACAGAGCACTCTGATCAGACATTTTTTAATTATTTATTTCTCTTTTTTATTATTAAATAATATTCAATTTATTAGAAAAAAATCGTAAATAATAATTATAAAAGGACATATTTTGATGCAATAATAGAAAGTATATTTATTTAAAAAATGAATGAAAAAGTAAAATCATCAGAAATAGACAATTTAAAAATCATGCTATCATAGGATATAATGAAGAATATAATTAATTATTGCTATTAAGTTATTGGAAATAGTGAAATTCCGAAAACAGGGAATAAAAGATAAGTATTAATTATAAATAATATAATATTTAATTAATTTAATTTAATTAATATTATAAATTATTTTTAATTTTACAATAGATTTTATTAGTCTTATTATAAATGGTATATTTCAAGGACAAACAAGTGAATATGGAACAAATGCTTAAGGTAATAACTCTTACCATGATGGTTATAATGTTGATGGTAGTGCTAATAGATATGGAGTGATGATATGGAATAATGGTGATATGTATTGTGGTGAATATAAGGATGGTTAATATATTAATATTTATATTTAATGGCAAAAAACATGGATTAGGCACATATTATTGTAATAATGGTGACAGCTATGAAGGATAGTGGATGAATCATAAATAAAATGGTGAAGGAGTAATAAAATATGCAAATGGTGATACCTTAAAGGGAACATAGAAAGATGGTAAATATCATGGAGAATTCATTAAAACATATGCTAGTGGATAATAATAAAAGATAATATATTATATGGGCAAGGAAATATCAAGAGAAAATGTTAAATCAAATTGATAAGGGTTAGATTATTTTATATAATATTTCTAAATTTTTTTAATATTTTTTAATTTATATTTAATAAAATTATTTTGGATATCTTGAATTAATTGTAATAATAGATATTATATATTTAAATTTTTTTTGAAATTGGAAGGTTTAAACATATTTTAAATTAAAAGTCTTATTGATTTTGAATTTGTTTTAATTCATTAAATTATTAAATGAAACTAGAAATAATATTATTTATTTAAATTAGTTGAAATCTTCGAAATTATTTTAAACACATAATGATTATTCCACTTGAAATTAAATATTCAATTAAACTCTTTATTTGGATTGCCTTAGTTTTTATATAACTATCGTTATTGTAAGAATACATTTGATTTGGAAAATAAATAATAAATAAATAATTAAAATATCAAAATATTGGCAGTTAACTTTCTTGAAACCCTGACAATATGGTACATGTTCGATGGAGAATTCAAAATCAGCTGGACTTTACTATTGGCGGTACCCCTCTATCGCATCCTAAGAGTGAGATAACTCGATTTTAAGTTTTTATGATATGTTTAGTTGATTTTAATATTAAAATTAAAATTGAGTTATTTCGCTTCAGAAATGCGATAGAGAGGTACCGCCAATAGTAAGTCCAGCTAATTTTGAATTTTCTATCGAGCAAGCACTATATTTTCAAGGTTTCAAGAATGTTAACTGCCACGATTTTAATATTTAATTTATTAATTATAAATTCATTTTCCAAATCAAATGTATTCCTACAATAATACATTTTATTAATTTTATAAAATTATCTAAATAATTTTTCATTTACAATGCTTTAAATTTTATAGATATTAGTGCATTTTATAAAAATAGTTCTTAAATAATATGCTATTATAATTACAAAATTTAGTAAAATCAATAAAACTCTATATTAAATAAGTTAACATATTTAAATAATAAATCATTTAAAATATTATTTTTAATTGTATAAATAATAATTATTTTGTACGAATGATATTCATTTGCACAATCTCTACTTCTCTCTTTAATCTTCCACTTTTTATTTTTTTTATATATCTACAACTTTTATAAGCTTTTTGTTAAACACTTTTTATGTTAAATCTCAAGCTAAAATTAATTCGGTGTATACATAATTAATGCTATTTGTTCACCTTTAACTCAATATAAATAAGGTTTTCTATAATTTTTCTTGCCCTGCGAGCCGCTTCTGCTATTTCGTATAATGATTAAATTTTTAAAAGATTTTTTACGTCCATTTACCCTTTATGTACATGCTCCCATAGGAAATATTTAAAAATCAAAATAAATTATATTTTTATTTATATTAATAAATATTTATTTTTAAGAGTCTTTTTTTATCATTGATATTATTGTACTTCTAATATGTTAACCAAAAAAATTCTAAGTAAATTTACAATTCAGCAATAAGGAATTTTTTTGGTTAACATATTAGAAGTACAATAATATCAATGATTAAAAAAAGATTCTTAAAAAAAAATACTTACTAATATAAATAAAATAAAATTTATTTTGATTTTTAAATATTTCCTATGGGAGCATGCACATAAAGGGTTGATGGACGTTATGAATCTTATAAAAATTAAATCATTATACGAAATAGTGGAAGCGGCTCGCAGGGCAAGAAAAATTATAGAAAAAAAGTATTTATATGGAGGTGGATGGGGGACTTGGAGTGAACAGCTAACGATTCATAATTTATCATGTCATTTTTTTCATTTTTATTAAAATTTTGACTCTTTGTCTGATCTCTTGTGCAGCTTTCTTAAAGCACAAGATTAAATTTAGTATATGATGACTTCATTAAGGTCTTTGCAAAGCGATTATAATCATTATTGTCTTAGCGATCCATATAAATAAATCTTAAATATTATTTTAATCGATTAGATATATTCATTTTAAAGAATAAAATTGATAAACCATGAACTAATTAATTTAATCTTCAGGATTTTATAGAAAACATTTTATTTAAAATATGCTCTATATATCCTTATGTGAGAAAAATCCCTTAATTATCAAATTTAAACAAAGTTTTACTAAACTAACAATAACTATTAAAGATTTAGATCATAAACTAAAAAAATAAAGATTAATATTTCATAGTGAGATCATAAAAATATTTTGTTTATTCATTAAAATATATTATACATATCATTTCTATAAACATGATAGAAACAGTTCAACAAGAGCTATAGTCTTGGAAAAAAAACTATAAAATTTGATAAATAAAGAATATCAAGTCACAAAAATATAATCAAATAATCTAAACTAAATTTAATGAGAGATTTCATTTTTATTTTTATTTTTTAATATTCCAAGGAGGTTATACTTTATTTTTTACAAAAAGATAGAATCTAATTTAAGCTCTTGTTAAAAAATAAATTCAAATGAATTCTCTTAAAACCATATTGCTTTCAATTTTTAGTTTAGAGAAAAAAGCAAAAAATATTTTAATTCTCTTAGGAAATATTTCAATAATCAAAAAGCATCAATATTTTAAATCAATAAAATTATTTTTAGCAAGCTATTTTCTTACATAAAATCTGTCAATCAGATATTATTCTGCATTATCTCTAATTAAATTAGAATTAGAAGTGAATTAAACCCTCAAGCAATTTACATATATAATATGTCAGAAATTTCTTTGCATTATACGACAATCAAGTTTATCAAAATGATGATAGAAGTAAATTATTTAATCCAATACCTTTTTCTATATAATTTAATTCATGTTTTACAATTCAAAAGAAAATTTAATAATTTTAATTATCTCTCAAATATTATTTCAAAAAAATTTAGATATTTGTATATATATAAAATAACTGCTCTATCAATGATAATTTATAATCAACAATTTTCCATATGTTCAAATATTAAAATTAAATATCTATAAAATAAAAACTT
Organism: Oxytricha trifallax; assembly: GCA_000711775.1. Taxonomy (NCBI): domain Eukaryota; phylum Ciliophora; class Spirotrichea; order Sporadotrichida; family Oxytrichidae; genus Oxytricha; species Oxytricha trifallax. The sequence continues at coordinate 18,124 of ARYC01022514.1, forward strand.
ATTTATTATCATACATATTTTTGTATTATTAAATACTGCTTTCTATTTTATTTTACGATGTGTTAAAATAATTAGTAATATTAAAACAAAAATAAATACTTAAATTTTTTTAAATCAAATACTTCTTTTTTTATCGTTAACTTGTATTGGAAATAATTGAAGTAAAATCAATAGAGTATCTCTTAAAGAATCTCTATTATAATTATAAAACTTCAAAATTAATTTTTAAATATAAAGTAATTTATAAAAGCATATTTATTAATTAATTTTCATATAGATTGATGAACTTGCGTAAGGGTTTTTATATATTTTCTAATAAGAACAACTCTAATTGGAAAACAATTTTCCTGATTTAAGTATCATTTCCTATCAAGTCGCTAACCTGTAAATTCTTATAACGTTCTATCAATTCATTTTTAAATTAAAATTATCTCATTTTTTAATAAGCATATAAATTGGTATGAATATTTCTTATTTTTTTCTAGAATATAATTTTTTTTTACTAATTATATCTTTTCTATATTGTAATATTATTGTTTGCACGAATTTGACAAAAGGAGTTAATAAGTTTTGTTAAAGAATTTAATTAAAAACTTTAGAAAAAATATGGATTAGAAGATTATAGTTTAGATGAAAAGATTTAGATTTATCTATTATATTTTCGATTCCAATATCCAAAATGTTTATAGTTTTGTTAATAGTTTGTAATTCTACAATATTAAGATATAAGTATTAATGAATACTATTGATTTAAAATTGCAGTAATCCTTATTTTTTTGTTATTTCTTTTTTTATCATAAATTTTATGAGATATTCAATACATAAAAATAAGGAATATAACTTTATTATTGAGTATTATTTTGTATTATTTATATCATAATAATTGTCCATGTCCTATTTGCATTGAATTAATTGGACAATAATAAACTGATTAATAATTGGTAATAGTATATTAAAATAGAGCATTGTCGATTAACTAAATAGATAAAATTTAATTTGATTATAAATATATTAAAGATGGATAGCACAAGGCCTTCAACAGCATCCTCAACATAAGGAGGAATCAACCAAAATTACATATTAAATCATATTTTATTTTTTAAATTTGACTTTGGAGTAAACTTAAGAACAAAAGAAAGCCGAAGAATTTGGATGTAAGGCTCGGTAGGGTACTAGGAAGGGGTACTTATAGAACAGTTTACTCAGTTGATCTTTACAGAAGGACTTAAGATAAAGTGGCAATGAAAGTTATACGAAAATATTAATATAATCATATCATAATTTTACATAGTATTCACTATATAAGATATTATAAGAAAAGAATGTAGAGGCTAACACGAATTGATTGACTATTATTAGAATAAAATGAAAGTGGAATAATTGATTATAATTGTATGAACTATAAAACTTTAAATTTGTAAATAAATTATTCACTTTATTTCATAATATAGTTATAATTATCTCATTAAAATACTAATTAAAATCTGATGCATAAAATTATCATAATAATATCTATTCCCATTATAAAAAGACCTGGTTGAAATAGAAATCATGAGTTAGATTAACAATAAAGCATAAAAATCATATTTAAAACAATTTAAATAGTTGTTAATAAAAATTGATACTTCTTAAGCATATAAACTTTGAAAATTATTTTCCATTTGAGATAATTCAATAAATTACATTAATTTTTATTGTTGAAAAATTAAACTATACTAAATCATATTATTTCCAAATATTTAGAAGCTTACATAAAAGAAAAATTATATTATATTTAAAACTCTAATGGGAATAGAATAATTTATATATTAATGCTTTTGTTTTTATTTATACATAATTGTTGTTTTTTTACCATTTTAATGAAGAATTTAAACCTACCTGCTTCTATGAGATAATAAAAATTTAATCACTAAAATAAATTTTCACTAATTTCAATCATTTTTTACTTTAAAAATTGCCTTTTTTATAATACTAATAATCTAATTTTCATTTTTATTCATAATTATAAAAAATGATATGTTTTAAAAGGCAATGAATATTTGACAAAATAATCTGAAATTAACTTAAAAAGTATAAAAAACTATAGTTAGAGTTTCTTATTTATTATATAAAGGTATTTTCTTAGCAAATAATAAATCATAAATAATATTAAAGATGAAAAAAAGAAATAATTTTGGTTTTAAATTATTTGGGGTTTAATCCTTATATAAATACTCTGATTGATTACTACTTTTAAGAGGATGAAAAAACATAGCAGGAAGAACTTATACTCTTGTAGCCGTTGGCAATAAAATAAAATTTCTTTTAAAACAGTTTTAATATTAATTTTAAATCGATTTAATTATCAGGTAATTAAAATTGTTTCAATTAAATTTATTATTAATTAAGATATTGAATGAGTGACCTCAAACAATTTATACATTTTATAATAATAAAATATAATTGCATTTAATTATTAAATCTAAAAAATTATAAACAAAAACAACTTTTGAAACATCATAATTGAAATCTATGCATATTAATTTGTTAAAATTAGATTTTAGATTATGTTTAGATATAATTTATATTTACTTGTCTTAAAATAAATTAATTTTAATGTTTATAAGATTTAACTAAAATCAATGTAATCATCTCTTTGTTCTTATTTGGTAATCAAAACCCCAAAACCCTTTCAGTAGTTTGATTGAGTTTTTGATTGATAAAAGTAGACTATTAGTGCATACTTTATTAGGGTTTTAATAGGGTTTATGTAGGGGTTTAATGTTTAAATATTAATAAGTTAAGTGAGTATATGGGAGGATGGGGGTCAGTTTATGACAGTGAGTATATAGATTTATTGTTTAAGTTGCGATATAGATGTGATGAATATAGTGAAAAACTCAAGCCTGTTCTGAATTATACGTCTATAGCAAGGCTACTCATAAAGCTCCAGCAACTGTGAGGTCTCACTCTCTATTAGCATTGAATTTAAAGAGATAGCAACTTAATTATAAGCCTAAGAAACCCTTAAAATTTTAGCAGCATCATATTGAATATCTTATTAATGATAAGACTCTTAAATACTGGGCTCACTTCTCTCTAGCCTAGAGAGCTGTGATGTTTCATCGCCAATTTCCTGAGCTTCACATCTCTGCTTAATCTATAGCGAACATATATAAAAAGAAAGGAATACCTTACAAGACAGTCAATCGCATAAAGAGAGTGATTGACTTTAAAATTCCATTTTATAAGGATAATTTAAATTATATATTCGATTAAATGCAAAGGGCTTAAGAGCATAATATAAAGTTCATACACGCTGATGAGGCAGTATTCACATTTAATACCTTCATATCAAGGTCTTGGTATAAGAGGTACAGCAACATTGAAGTATATGACTAAAAGGTTAAGATGTAAACTCATGCAATACTTGGTGGAATAAGCGAAGATAATGGCCTCGAGACTTATGTTATCCACCCTCGCTCTATAAAGACTGAAAAATATATAAAGTTCTTACAATAACTCAGAGACAAATACGCTGACTAAGAGATTATTCTATTCGTTGATAACTTGTCAGTTCATAAAACTAAAGACTCAAGGAAGGATATGAAAGGCTAAATATAACACCTGTATTTAATGTTCCTTACAGCCCTTAGTTCAATGGAATAGAATAATATTGGGGGTTATTGAAAGGTCATAATAAGAAATTGCTGCTCTACCATCTGATGCATGATTTAAAGATAGATACAGTAGATTTTATTAAGAATACTGCTAAAAGAGTAGCGATGAGAAAGCTAAAGTATGCGCAAGAGAAGGGAGATTTTGTGTATATAAATAAGTTTTAGATTTAAACGAATGAATAAGATCACATATTAAATTTGCCCGAAAAAGGATTTGGCTCCTCTTTCTTTTATTCCTCTTAAGGCTTGCTTGGGCCCATGTTTCTTCTCTTAGTGCCAGCTCCTGCATCTATGTTCATCTCTTCTGGCTTTTATAAATCTTTGAAGAGCCTCTTACTAAATTCATGTTTTACTTGAGACTTTCTCTCTCTGTTTAATTTGCTGCGCTCTTTCATCAAGTATATAGCAGCACCAGGTTTTTCTATAAAGTTAGAAGACTAAGCTTACTTGAGATGAAAGGATGCTTTTAAAGTTCCTACAGCCAGGTATCACTTATTTTAATACCTTGCTTCTCTTTTTCTTCAGGTGAGATGCTGTATCGCTTCTTATGAGCTTCTTAAATAACTTCATTTAAGTACTCAGGTTTCAGAGTTGCAAGAACACCAAAGAAGATGTTTCTCTCTAGCAACTTATTAGAGAGCTGTAGCTTTGATGAAAGGTAGAGAGCTACGTCCGGATCGCTCATAGCATCGTCATATAGGTTTGTCACTGATATTTCAGGGTAGTTAGGTACTCTATAATCCGAATTTCATTAGACTTAAAAGCTTTTTTCTCTTCACTCAGTAAGGCATTTTAAGAATGAGATTTTAGTTCCCTCCTAAGTCAGCAAGAACAATCCAACTATTATTAATTTATTAATCTTACTTAAGCACTTACCTTGCAATACCAAATATCTATAAAGGTCCTCTTTACTTAGAAATTTTCCTATTAAATCTTGAGATTAAATTCTCTGTCATTGCATCATTCATAGACTCCATCTTGCTAACTCTTTCTAGAAATGTTAATGAAATTTAAAATTATGGATATCCATTCTAAGTTTATTAAAATCTTACTACTAAATATGGAGGACATACTGGAGGTCAACCGTGAAAAGACATGAGGATTAGCATTGAAAAACTTGCTCCAT
>ARYC01022516.1:0-14314 GCA_000711775.1 Oxytricha trifallax
GCTTAGGCAACGAAGAAACAAGAAGTAAAAGACTCAAACAAAACAAACAAGCAGTGAGTAGCACTGCAAGCAGGTGACCTGCTGAGAGGAGTTCTCAACTGCTGTTGACCTATAGTAGTAGTTAAGAGTGTAAAAATCACTTACCATTACCAGAGTACACTCTCAAGTAACAGAGTAAAGTTGCGTAGTAAGTTGAGCTCAGACCAGCTCTAAGTTTAAGCTTAAGTAAAAGTAAGTACAAGTACCAGCAACAGCCCTGCAAAGCCCTCGGCGAGGATACAGCCTGAGAGGTCTTACGCCACTTCGGCCTTCAGGGTGTATCCAGCCCTTGAAGTGAGAATCTCTTACAGAGCTTAGGATTGTGTTGGGTTTTTAAAGTCAAGTAAAGCTTAAGTTTTACAAGTAAAGTTTTAATTTTCAAAAGTTGCTCAAGAAGCTAATTTACCTACAGAAGTTACTAAAACCTAAACTAAAGTAGTTATTAAAGCAGTAAAAGCTAACAGCAGCTAGAATTAAACTCTATGAACCAACCATCGGTTCCTCCAACTTTCTATAAAATAATTATAGAGGCCTAGCCTCCGAAAATTCGCGAAAATTCCGAATATTTGCTGAATAATTTTACTAAAGTAAAGTTAGAATTAATTATTGTTATAATAATTAAAATTTTTGTTTGATTTGATTGATAGAGTTTGTGGTGGCCACCACTATTTGTCTCCTTTATATTTTGTTGCTTTAAACTTTTTAGATTCAGCAGAGCAGATTCAGAGTGAGCTTCAGCATCAGCAATGATTTTAAAAGTAAGTATTTTTCCATAATTATTTCTAAGAATCTTTTACTTTTTGTTAATTTTCTTTTAGATTATAAAGCAGAAGTCACAGATGACAACAGCAACATCACATGAAGATTCAATGATTTTAATTAAAGGTAAGAATTTTCCAATAATCTCTTAAAAATATTTACTTCTTAACGTTGATTATTATAGGTTCAAGGTTGGAGAGAGAGGTGGGGTGGAACTCCCCACAAAGAGATAATTACCCAAGATTTTAACGAGCTTCAATGCACCTTTACGAGCTTTACGCACCCTTACGAGCTTTATGCACCCTTACGAGCTTTAAGCACCCTTACGCGCGTTTACGCACCTTACGATTTCCCTTCTGTTTAAGTTTAGGTGGCCACCTTACGATTATTAGGTTTTATATTGTCTGTACCTCCCTCTTTTGTCTTTCTTTTTCTTTTTTCTTCTCGGCTGGTCTGAGCTCAGTCTATTGCTGAGCGAGGACTGGCTGCTAACTTGGCAAATATTGAAGCAATTCAATATTTATTTTGATTATTAAAAAAGCCTCTTATTCTTAAATCATTCCAACATTCTTAGATTTTGTTGAATTTACTTAAGTTTTTAAAATCTTTGATTTTAGATTTTGATTTTGATAATCTTAAATGTATTTAGTTTAGTTCATTTAATAAATGTAAAAAGTAACCTCCTTTAGTTTAGTTTTTTTGTTCTTTCCTATATTTTATGATAATTTCTTAAAACTTACAGTATCTGTTCGCGATTTTAGTTGATAGTGTCATGTGCAAGGTCTAAAACCCAAAACCCTTTAGAAAAAATTATTAGCATGTTTTGGGGTTTTGAAATTAATTTGATTTGACTTACTTGAATTTCTAAGCCAAAAGTGAGTAGTAGTTGAGAAATCGCAGCCCAAGTTCTGTAATTCTGCTTTAACACCCACTCATCCTCAGCCCCTATGGCTGGCACTCTGTGCAAGTTAAGGAATGAAGCTTACCTACTTACCCTACTTCACGCTTCTTTGCCCTCCCTCCCTCCACAAGAAACTCACCAGCTCAATAAGTGTTCAGCAGAGCTGCATAGTAAAGTTCGATCCTATACTGGATTAACTGGCATTGGAATGAGAAGCAAGTTGATATGCTTACCTTCGAAGCAGAGTGCTCTCATTGAACAGTAACTTTAGCATGTAAAGCAGGCAGCTCACACCAGCTGCTCCAACTGCAACGCAGACCCAAGTCTTCTGTATATTGTTAATGATATAGGCAGATACTTACAATTGTAGCTTGGTCAAGGCACAAATCGCGGAGTGCGATGACGCAAAGTAGAGAGTTGTAGTAATCATAGCAATCCAGCACAGCACAAATAGCATCGCACTCTCCACTTCCACGTTGTATGCATGCTAAGCATCATCAGCACAGAGAATTCATGAGCAAACCAGCCTCAGCAGTGAGGCATCCTCAGTTCAGCAGATCACGACGATTGAAGCAGTGAATTAAAGTTTTATATGCGTGTGAAATTAATATTCGATGAGTTACATCGAGAGTGAATTAGGGAAGTGAATTAGGTATTAAATAACGTAAATTAAATCAAAGACTCTATATCATCTGAAGGCTCTGCTCTCAAGTGCCCCTCCTCTCTCACTAGCATCAGCTGCAATGCCTCCTGCTGATCAAGCACAGCTAGAAAGCATGTAGGACTCGCCATCGGTAGGAGTGATAAGCACTCTCACTGGGTCGTTGTTTGAGGAGGCCACTGTAAGTTTGAACTCGGCTCCAGCCTTTACACTGATGTTGAATTCCCTCGCACTTGCAGAAGAGGTCGCCTTTATGGTTCTCCACCTCGAAAGCATCGTCTTGCTGTAGATACTTGCGTTTCCTGTACACCTGTACCTAGTAAGCGTTGGGCGTGTTGTGCTGGTAGACGAACTGCAGCCTGAGTGGTTCGTTCTGCTTGTCTCTGTAGTTTAGCTGTTCCATGTGTGCCTCCTGGTTTTTAATTTACTAATAATTAATAAGTGGGGAATTAGATTATAAAGCACTGTTGTAGTGTGAAGGGAATTCTGGCATTTTAATGCACTCTGCAAAGCAAAGCGGTTGATGGGCATGAGAAGTGAATTATAGAAAGTAATTAATGAATAGTAGACTTTAGATGAGAAAGATTTAGACATCCTAAATGTGTACAGTTGTAAAGTTTAAGTTTTATCAATATAAAATCTATGAAATAAATGCTTGAATATAACAAAATATAAGGAGTCTGTTGATCCAAGCTGCCCTTAGGTGAACATCATTTCAGGTTGACAGCTTCATCATAATCTCATTCATTATTCAACTCTTAATCAGCTTCTTCTGCTCCTTGATTTCCAACGGCTTGTTCAATGGGAGCTTAGTCTCTTGCAGCTTGATCTTTGACAAGCCTGGTCAGCCTTAGCTTGATCTCCAACGGCTTGGTCAATGTGAGCTTGCTCTCCAACGTCCTGGTCAATGTGAGCTTGATCTCTTGAAGCATTTTCTACTTCACTCATCTGCTTCTACTGAGTTTCATCATGTGACTGTGATTGAGAAGTCTAATTAGGTTTGGGTCTAGGGATGCTCATGATACTAGTTTGCTGCTTCTTAAGGTGAGGCTATAACGCAGATCTGCTTAAAAGGTCAGATCTCTGAGGAGTAATACCCTTACTAGTCGTGCCATCACTGGTAGAAGTCTCATGATGGGAACTACCAGGTAACTGGTTCAAGTTTTACTGAGGTATAACCCCAAATTGATTCTGCCCACGATTGGTAGAAGTATTACCAAATAAAGAATTCCCAGCCTCAGGTTTCTCCATACTATTGAATATTTACTGTTATTAGTCCTTAGACGTCATCATCCCATGATTAAGACCAGCGTTTTGTTGGCCGTAACCATGGTTTTAATTTTACAATCCCGTATTTTCGTCTGAGATATCATCATAAAGACCTGGAATTGTTCAATCATGCTTCCTACCCCACGTGTCATTGCAACCTTAAGAGTTAGTTTATGGAACATTTCCATCACCAAGGGGTTAACCTTAGTTGATAGAGGTGTTATGAGTCTGGTTCAATCTGTTGAATTTAAGTACCGAGTCCCTTATCTAGTTAATTTTCATCATCCAAGAGTATGACCTAAGTTTTATCTTCATCAGTATCGAATTATTTAACACTTGATGGCCTCTACCTTGAATTGGAACCCGTTTGATTGCAATCCATTCTTGAATTCGAAGCATTTGCGTTAGCTTACCCTCTGTTTAAGGATAGGACCTCTTTGCTTTGATTTTAAGAAGGAAAATCAAGTAGTTTTGGCAGTTTTCTATGTTGTAAGAGCTACCTTTACTTTTGTCTCTATTCCTATCTGCGGGTAACATCTTCAGCGTAATACTTGTACATGTCATTACCAATCGTTTCTCTGCTCTGAGTTTACTTGAAGCCTTCATCTTGCTGGTAATTTTTCTGACCCTAGAAATCATTCATGCCATAGTTTATGTTGCTTCTAAACATTTCCTTTCTGTTTAAGTTGTACCCTGAAGGAAGCTGCTGCTGCATCTGATTCATGTTAGTTGACAATCTAGACTACTATTAATCCCTTTGCTGGTGATAGTTTTACGAGTAGTTTTGGTGAAATCCTTCATAGAAATACTGTTGATTGGGGTAATTTGGAAATGTTCCGATAGGTGTAGTTCCATAAATTTCAGTAGGATTTCTATGCTAGAATTAGTTCACTGATGAGAGAAATTGCTGGATTTGCATCTTGTCCTGATACTGTTATCTATGTTGCTCATGTACATTGTCAAATGCTTGCGACTATCTTATAGAATGGGACTGCTGATAAGGATTTGCTTGGCTTGGCTGTCCATAATTAGAAATCCTTGAGGGAGTTTGTGAAAGTCTATAGCTCTGCATCAAGTCTTCGTCTTCCATATCTACATCTTAGTCAGAATCACTAATCTATATCATGCTGTTGAGTGTAAGTCCTTCAAACATTACAGCGTTGTCATGATCATTTGAAAGCTAGTTAATTTTTCTGATGTAGAATGATGGGGGGTTAACAATCACTTTCCTATAAAGAAATGTTGAATTTAAATCCACTTACTGAAGAGTGTCATTCTTTTTGGAGCTGTAGTGCAAAAACCTGTTCTTGAAAGCTTCTAAGTGGAGAAGCCATGGCGAGTTCTCAAGCAGAGCTTATTCTCTGGCAGACAGTCCATCTAGATTTTTGATTGGAAGTCTCTTTACTTGGTCTTTTAGGGCAAGAAAAATTTCGTCACCATATCTCTGTTGTTTTGAAAGATAATTATTTGGCCAAGGAGGATTTCTCTATGCTTAATCAGCGAGGCTTTGAATAAGACCCATTACAATCTTTAGATCATCAGGGATCGACCAGTTGAGTGCCATTACGAGAGGATGGAATTCATTCTCCTTCAGTTAGAGATAACTATAGAATTTTAATCTAAAATATGCTTACGTTGATTCATAAATCTTGAAATACTCTTGGTAAGATTTATGGATAAGTTCCATAAAAGTATCATGAAGACTTTCGAGTACATCCTGTGCCAATAAAAGATCTTTCCTTGAGGTTGTACGAAGCTCTGAATTTCTGGGAGGGTTTTTAACCAAGGTGACGAGTGTGTTAAACTGATAGATTGAGTTAATAATGCTTAGAGGCCTGTTAGGATATCCCTTCTAAGCTACAGACACACCATTATTTATTTAGCCTCCGAGCATTTACCCTAAAATATTTAGCTAGCATTAAATTCTTACTTAACATATCAGAGCGTTCTTAAATAGATTTATTAGCAAAATCTATCAAAGAATTCAATAATGTAGTCGAAATTCTTGTAGGTCGAAAGTGGGGTCTTGTAGTAAATGACTAAGTCATTCGGAACTTCCTTCCATGTCTCACATTTCGAGGCTTTTTCATAGGTGAGTCTTATCACTTGATTCTGAAGGTATCCAATTCCTCTATGCAAATCAATGTACGCCTAATGAAGATTAGTTGATGAGTACCTATAAATTAAGTTAGACAAATGGAAATGTTACATAGAAAAGAAACGCACGAAAAATTAACGAGTCCTGTATTGGAAATCGTCGTATTAGTATAGAATAGTCTTCTCCATTTCATATCTTAGCTTGCACCCATAGAATCGCACTTCGAATACCTACTTCATACCTGTAGAGAATGCGAGGTCTTCAGTAAAATCATGTATAAACACCTGGCAAGCTTCTTTCAATTCATAATTCTTCGAATCGATACTTTTGGGGATCAACACAGTCTTTTTACTGTACGAAGATTTGATCGTCAATGATTTATCAGCATTCTTGCGGATGACCCCGAATATTGACTGAGGAATGTCTCGACCACGTTGATGGAAGATCAGCTCTACAATGATAGAGTTCCTGTCGTCTAGATAATCAGAGAAAAGCTTTTCGTTATCAGAAAACTATTGGCCGAAGCTGCCAAGCTCATAGAAACTTGCCTTATTGTAATCTATTGTACCGAGCCTTTTGAATACATATGTTCTAGAGAACTCATCTAAGACAAGCCAGTCGAGAGCATGCAAGAGAGGAAACTTCATGGGGTTCAAGAAGAGGGGGTTCACAATAGCCTAGGGGGCTGCTTTGAAGAGTGCACATAGTAGCATACAGAATGATCTCCTTTCGATATAAACCAGGCCATCGCTCAAGAGGTTCACAAGTTGCATGAGTTAGTCAAGGTAAGGAGTCGAGTGTTGGCAATTGAGCACTTTGCTGCAGAAGTTTACATTGGGATTGAATGCATGCTTGTCCCTGTACTGGTAATCCTTGATACTGTTTGGTTAATGGATGAATCGATGAGGAGTAAACATTAGTCTGTAAACAGAAGCGTTAAAGAAGGGAGAACCAGTGTAATTGTACCAAGAAGACTCGAAATTATCCTGTATGTACTCAAAGCATTCATTAGCTTTCTGAATCATGAATGGGTATTGGAAATATTCTGAGGGCAGTAACTCTTCAAATCTCTCCTTGACATACCAACAGCGAGTGAATAAGAAATGGCTGGGGATCATGTCAAGCTTGTCCTTGACTTAGCTGAGAGATGCTTACTCAACATTTTAGCTTAGAGTCTTCTGGTGGTATTTCTTGCGAGAACTTAATGGGTATCTGTGTTGCTCAAACTGCTTTGATTGGCATTGACATTAAGCATTTACTGGTCTTCTTCTCCGTCATCGGGATCACCACCACCAATATTATTTTAGTTGAGTGAATTGAGAGAGGTTTTCTGTCTCTTTAATCTCTGCTTTTCATTATCTTTTATCACGTCTGAAAGGTCTACTTACTCAGTTCTCTTACCAAGCATTCTCTTGTACGTTGTTTGAGTAATTAGCTGGACCTCTCGGTCTTTTTCAACGAAGCAAGATTTTCTTTTCATCTCAAGTTGATATTAGACCACTTTTTTGTTTGCTAAGAAGAAGTTAACAGCACAGGTTCCAGAGTTCAATTTTTGGGAATTCTAAAGCATTTCCAGAAGAGGGAACTCACCGAAGCAATCACTCTTCGCGTATTTCTTTTCGAACTGGGTGAGAAGTTAAATCACATCTCCAAAGTAGTGAGAAGTTTTCAGGTCTTCCGCGATGGTGTTCTTGAGAATAGTATCATATTCCTCTTTTAGCTTTGCCTCAATCAATTCCCAATTGAAATTATCATTAGGATTGGGGGGAACGCTTTAGTTCATGTTCATCATGCTTTCAGTAACACCACATGCAGGTCGTTCGTAGTTAGAAACTCTCATAGCGCAGCTGAATTGGCTTCCATAAGCTGATTTCCTGGTCTGGCTTTGGCGATGTCTGTCATATCGAGTCTCCCTTTCCTCTGAATGGTAAGAGTTGTTCAAATTGCTGCTCTTTCTCACACTGTAGGGTTGTTTTTAGCTGGGCTCTCTCTGGCTTTGAAGTCTGCTTCTTGAGGGCTCTGGGGTATAGCAGTCTCTTTATTTGGCAAACTTGCTCTTGGAATCGCTTTCGAAGGTGGTCTTCTTCACTGAGGGGATGTTTCTCAGGTTGTAAGGAGTGGTCACGCGTTACTTCATCTGTTTGGGGGATTGTTGATCATCATCATCCTCATCATCATCATCTTCAACATAATGATTGACTTGGGTGCGACTTTTCGAAGAGTTTAGGCTGCTTGCTGCTGGTTTAGGTAGAGGGTTAGTAGGTGATGGGTTTGCACTTTGTCCCATTGAGGTCTTCTTCAGTCTCTCAGCTTCTTATACCACAGCTTCATCTGCCAAAGCCTCGATTTCCTTGACAAAATCTTGTTCTGCGGGATCGTTGTACTTGGCTTTGAAAGCATTCAGAAGATCAACATCATCTTTGATCTCGAGTCCTGAAATCTTGAGGACTCTCTTGACATTTTAGTTGGTCGTAGGCTTGGTGAACTTCTTCTCTTGGTAGTCTGCGGGCATAGGGTAATTAACTTAAAATGAACTACCACTGATGGTATAGTTGGTCTGGCTTTGAATTGAACCTTTCTGGATCTGAATGTTGATGTTTTGAGATTAAATCAAATCATCCATGTCATTGCGGAATTATTCTGCCTCGGCGAGAGTGAACTAGACTGAGTGGCAGTGTTAATGCTAACCTGACTCATGATCTATGAGACAAAGTTACTGGCTGGCTTGCAAACATACTCGGTCAGGATAGGGTTCATTCCTTTGCACTGGATCAGCTTCTTCATGAGCAAGGCGATGTTGAATGGATTTCCTGATGCGAGGAATTCGAACAAGGAACAGTTGAAGACCAGGTTTTGCTTGGAGTTCTTGCACTCCACAGTCACTTTGGCATGTTGCAGCATCAATCTGATGGCACGATCCCCTTACATAGCTGAAGAGATGTGCCTGAGTTTATCGAAATCGGTGTTGGAGAAGTTAAAAGTTCCTGTGGGAAGCAGGAAATCTTCGAAAATCATTAAATTAATTATAAAATTCTGAAAGATCGGACTTAAATCATAGTTCAAAATCTCAAAATGATTTTCATTGGTTTGAGTTTTTAGTGGGATTTGAGTTATTAGTATTAACTATTAAACTTTAAAAAACTGTAATATATATAAACCCCACAAGGAACAGCACTTAGTTATTGGAAATGTTACATTCATTCAATACATCATCGATTGGTAGCGAACATTAATACAATTCCTTTTCATCGCAGTCGATTCTGAATTGGATTTCTCTGCAATCAAGAGTTAGAGGAAATCAAGCAGAGTGCGCTGAAGCCATAGTAGAAGACTATACTCAAGTGGACATCGGTCGTGCTGGGCACCAACTTCCCCTCAATTCCTAAGCCATTGAAGCTCACTTACACCTCAGGTACTCTCCTTAACAATGGGTAGGTGCCGCCATCAACGATGGGAATTCTGGGTGGACAAATCATACGACTGCCATTGGACAATGTTGAGTGAGCAGTATCATCGTCAGACGATATTTCAAGTTTGGCAACTGATGACTAGCTTTGTTATGGCCTTGAGCAGTACCTTCGTATGATTAGAAAGCCATAACAGCATACAGGGAAGAGAAACTCTAATGTAATGCATAAGAACCTGCAGATAAAGTAGAACAATGAGCTGTGGTAAGGCCTGCAAGACTTCATGAAAGAGCAGGGTGGGGTTTTCGATTTATCAAATCGTGACTACTCAAACCATTAACCAATGAATGGATCCTCCAAGAATCCTTACCTGAAACGCCGAGATGCGAAGCTGGCGCTAAAGAAAATCTAAGTGGTTTAACAATACAAGATGGAGGGCATGAAACCCAAGGATATAGCACTTGAAAGGGGTGTGGATCGACGATTTGTATACAAAGCAATCGAGAAGTTCAAGTATGAGGTGGAACACAGAGTGCTGAATCCAAAACAAAAGCTCAAGAATGGGAGGAAGAATACGCGGAGCAACCCGCTGTTGCTGAAGGCGATTGCTACTATACTTGAACAGCAAGGCATCTACAAGATCACTGGCTGGCGCCTGCATCATAACTTGCTTGAATTGCAGAGTAAGGACTAAGAATATAAGAACCTAACAGTGCCCAGCGTTGCTACGCTATTAAAGGTACTCAAGGAAAGTTTCCATTTACGAATTGGCAAAGCCCAGAACGCCAATGCGAAGTAAAGAGACCCATCCTTCAACGAGAAGAGGCTTTGGGTGTCAAGACTGCTCGCGCAGCTATTCTTGGAAGATGCAGTGATCATATCAGTAGATGAATCCAACTTCAGGAGCGATTACATGCCTACAAAGCAATGGAGTTTCAATTCAGCTGCCCTTCACAAGGAAAACCAATAAGTTGACTCCTCCCTGGCCCATGCTGTTAGGAAGACCGAGGTTCTCGTCACCGACGATGCCATCCAGTATGGCGAGATGCTAGTTGGCAACTCTAACATCGAATCGAACACATCTATAATCAATGGGGCCAGAAAGTATGATAAAATGAAGACCCCGAACACCCCATTTTTGAAAGACCAAGTTTCAATTCAAGATGAAAGTGACCTGAAAGCTGAAATTCTGAGACCCCAAGCAATTCTGGGAACCTCGAGGTAAGTATTGCTGCTTTTGCTTGACTATTTGAATACAGCGTCATCAGCAGCTCAAGAGATGTCAAATCTGATGGTAAGGGTTCTATAGTAGCTTAAGAAGACTAAATTGGCAATACTGCACGAATAGTGGCTGGATCTAGAATTGTTCCATAAAAAATTTCAAGGCCAAACTAGAAATCGATCTTTACAAAGTTACGGAGGAAATCTTCCGCCTAGAGAGAGCATATCTTTGAGGTAAAGGAGTAAAGAATCGCTGCCACCCCTGTCAAATGCAGCGACAAATACAAGTATACTCAGCTGTCACCTATCCTAGAAGCCCGAGGGCAGTGCTCAATAGACATCCCTGCAGAAGCGCTTCAGCGCGATCAGAATATAGAGCTCCTCCAAGAAATCAAGCAGCTAACCATAAACCCCTCTCAAATCTGCTTCTGTTCTCACTCCATTGGTCCAGAACCTGGCCAGTCTCAGACTATAATCAACTCAACGCAAAGGCAGCGAAGTATTGAGCGCGAATGGCAATGAAAACATGGCATGCATCACTCCCCGACGCTTGCAGCTGTCCAGCAGGCCTCAAAGGAGCAGCGAAATCACAGAGAATCGACAGGAAGGTAAGCAAATTCTATGGATTTTAACACTTTTATAGATGATTCTAAGTTTCCTAAGTCAATTAAGGGGAGTAATCAAGCAACCCAAGCTGTAGTCGATGCAATTGAGGCCTTACCATCATTCACTTATACTCCCATCGCAGTCGCGAAGCAGCAAGTCAACCAGCGGTTGGGTCTTACGGGGTCTTGGCTCGAAATCTCTCAATCACCAAGGAATCCACTAAGAGATAGCAATTTTCGATGAGCTTTGTGGCAGCCATCACAAAGGACCAGCTGATCTCTAGCCAACAATTGAGGGGGCCTTCGATGTGTGCTATTCGAGAACTTCCTCTATCACACCCTGCGCCAGCTGCGCACAGACAAGGATCTCGCCCAGAAAAAAATCGTGCTGCTCATGGACAACGCAGTCATTCACAAGTATTCAGAGGTGCTGGAGACTGCGAGGAAGTTCAAGGTCACTGTCCTCTTCAACGCAGAATACTCACCCTGGCTTAACCCCATCGAGCAGTTGTTCTCCTACATCAAGAGGCACCTCCGCTAGGAGCAAGCAGACAGCAAGTAAGTATTTTGGGCCTAAATTTTCATAGGATCCACCTGGTGAAGAGGCTTTCGCAGATTCTGAAGGCAATGACCAAGACAGACGTCAACAAGCTCTGGGCTTTCAGCGTGAAGCAGTGGTGCAGCACAATCAAGCATGGATTTGTGTGAAGTTGAGCTGAAAGACGATGAGTTAAAGTGCAAGAGCTATTGAACACCAATACATACAGAAACAGCAGTTTAATCGTCAAATTTATTGATTAAAAGCCCCCTTATTACATATCACACTTTTAAATTTTAATTAAAACTAATCAAACCAAAAATCCAAAAACATCTCTAATTTTCGCTCATTAAAATCGTCATTTTGGCTCCTCCTCCACTAAAGCTGCCAAATTTGGTGCCCAAACAGTCGAGCAGGACTTGAAAGTTGCTGAGCTGGGGGTTTTAAAACATGGAGAATACGATAGGGTCCTAAATATTTACACTCAACAAGCAACGAGTTATTGACCATTTATGGTGATTCCACTCTCGATCGATGAAATTTAGTCAATGATTCCAATCATTAGCAATGAATTTATGTGTAAGACAATAAAACTTGCAACTGGCTACTCAGATAAGGATACAGTTTTTAAATTTATGATTTCTACTCATACAACTAACAATACTGATAAAATTTGAGAAATTCTTCAATCATGGTGTATAAGTGTTCAAATAGAATCGAAAAGTAAGTTGGGTAAATTAATATTATATATTTTATTTTCTATTAATTTATACAATTTCCTATTTTTATCTATTTTAGCAATAAACGATTAAATATTTAAAATTACAAAACATGGCACACTTTTATGCTGTCGACTCTTTATAGAAAGATTGAGTTAGTAGGGCGAACTGTAGGTCATTCGGTTGCCCTTTGAAAACTAGGGTAATGGCCCCCAGGGCGGGGCAAGATAAAACATTTTTCTTAAAATTTTAAAACTATTTGAATTTCAATAAAATCTTCTAATCCCTTGATATAACTCAATATAGTGGTTAATAACGCCATTATTAATGGATATGGACTATTATATTCTTATATCACTATACTTACAAGATGTAACCATTATATAAAATAGAATAATTCAAGCAAATATATATTCTTTTATTTATTACTTGTCATGATACATATAATTTTCAAAATTTTCTGCCTCATCGGCCAAGCAACATTTATTTAATTAAAAAGTAAAGTTATTGTTCTTTTATCTAGGCTAAGATAAAATTAAATCATATAATAGGCTTGGCCGATGAGGCAGAAAACTTTGAAAATTATATGTATCATGACAAGTAATAAACAAAAGAATATATATTTGCTTGAATTATTCTATTTTATATAATGGTTACATCTTGTAAGTATAGTGATATAAGAATATAATAGTCCATATCCATTAATAATGGCGTTAGTAAACCATATATTGAGTTATATCAAGGGATTAGAAGATTTTATTGAAATTCAAATAGTTTTAAAATTTTAAGAAAAATGTTTTATCTTGCCCCGCCCTGGGGGCCATTACCCGAAAACTAGGAGGAATTTGTGTTCTCGGGGCACACAACACACGCCTTGGCGAAATTGCGCTTGATGTAGTCTTGTCAGTCATCCGGTCTACTAATGAATCACAACTCTCTTTCAAGACAGCTGCATTTGGGTATGCACAGCTCTCACGCGAAGAAAGACCAGTCTGGAGATGTCATCCCCTGGGAGGAAGCACGGCTCTTGAGCATTGGCCTTGAGGAATCGCGATACCTGTGAGCGATGATCAAGCAATGGTACTGAGTGGCATCGGGTGCATACCTATAAGCAAACAGGGAGGCATTCAGCTCTCCACGAGTTAGGTAGTGGAGTGCTCGGACTTGGGGACCTCGTCATGAGTCGACAATGACTACTCGACTTGGGGCTGCGCAAGACCTTAACATTCTTTAATGGCTTGGCCGCATAAGGAGCAAAAGTGGTAGCAATAGCAGTGGATTAGTGCTCTGTCTCCTCATTAATGCTGTTGGACCCACTTCTTTGGCCATGGAGATGCTCGAAGAGAGCATATACAGGCACAGTTGCAGACTACAAGGGCCACCAATTTTTATTCTAACATAAGTTGCAGATTTCTTCAAAGGCTATTAGGAATTCATTTAGAGATTTCCTCTGGATAAAAAACTCTTCCTCTTAAGACCAAACAATTTTTCAACCCAGATATTCAATTAGAATCCTAAGCCACTACAGGAGAAGGGCATTAAAAGACCCCTGGCGAATGTATTCCAACAGCTCTGATGAGGAGACAGAGCACTAATCCACTGCTATTGCTACCACTTTCGCTCCTTCTGCGGCCAAGCCATCAAAGGATGTTCATATCTTGCGCAGCCCCTAGTCAAGCAGTCATTATCGACTCATGACGAGGTCCCCAAGTCCGAGCACTCCACTACCTAACTCGTGGAGAGCTGAATGCCTCCCTGTTTGCCTATAGGTATGCACCCGATGCCACTCAGTACCATTCAAAACCCCAAAACCCCTTAGTGAGGTTTATAAGTGCATTGATTAGTAGGGTAAAGTTTGGGTTTTATTAGGGTTAGTAGAGATATTAGGCTAGTTTGAAAAATGAGAAATAGAAATTAGCGATTTTTGGGGTCTATTTATGATGAGAAATATTTAGATTTACTGCTTAAGCTTAGGTATGGTGCGAGTATTAATATAGACTAACTCAAATCAGTGATGAACTATTGTGCGATTGTTAAGCTATTGTGTAAGAGTGCTTCAACTGTAAGGTATCATTGCTTGCTAGCTGTTTAGCATTT
>ARYC01022517.1:0-11448 GCA_000711775.1 Oxytricha trifallax
TTTATTTTTAAAAGCTTTCTTCTCCTCACAAAGTATTGCTTTTAAGAATGAAATTTTGGTACCTTCCATATTTGGAAGGAATAAACCAACTGTATAATATGTTAATAGTCATCAAGTTATCTTACCATGAAAAGTTAGGTATCGATAGAGATCTTCCTTACTTCTGAATCTTGATATCATTTCTTGAGCCTCGACTCTTTTCATTTGATCATTGAGTGATTCCATCTTTGTTCCTCTCCCTATTAATGAATTTCAAATTATAACTTATAGACTTCTGGATCCTATTGTTTAAAATCTTACTATTAAATATGGGCATCTTATAGGAGGTCAACCCTGCAAGATACGTGGAGAAAGTTTGCAGAAGCTGTAACAAACTGCAGTGATGGAGCTCCATTTTTATCAATTTAGTTCCATTAAATTAGTACTAAATTTGTTTAAATTTAATTAGTACTGGTACTAAATTCGTTTAATTTTAATTGGTACCAATTTAATAGTACCAAAACTTAATTAGTACCTAGTTTTAAACTAATGAGGTTTTAATGGAAAAGTTCCAAAATGGTTCAAATCTAATTGGTACCAGTACCAACCTGAATTTATTCTCAGTTGGTACCAAAATTAAAAATATTAACATAAAATTAGAAAATTTATAGTTATAAACTAAGTATAAATATGATGTCTAACACATAAGAATCAACCATTGTTGTTGCAGTGCCAGCTCCTATACAAAGTTAGTATAGCCAGTGAGGTTTTTACTTATTAATAATAGAAATTTAAATTTGAATTTAAACATGGTGGCTAACTTAAATCGTAAGACAGTTTCTCTTGGAACAGGTTAATCATTGCTCAACTTTGGATCCTCCAAGAAACCAGAAGTAATTTATATTGAAAAGGAGGTAGAGCTAAGATCTCTAGAGTTTGAAGCTGAGGTCTTTAAAATTTAAGTTTCAAACAAGAAGTAGAGTGCAGAGATGGGAGTTTAAACATAAGTTGAATTGGTTGAGGAAGATAGGAACAGCAACCAATAGAAAAAATAAAAAAATTTTAATGTGAAGACTGCTAAAATTTCTTCTCAACTGAGTCTAGCTTGAAGAGACACATCAAAGAGGTACACTCTGGTAGAGCTAAGATCTACTTCAAGCATGATAAAGTAAATGGTAGATATTAATGCACTACCTGCATGAAGTCTTATACTCACTCAGTAAAGTAAAGAGACATATGCAAAAGCATCATTTAAGCGAATTCCTGATTAAAGATAAGGAAACTTAAAAGCTTGTACCTGCAAAAAGAAAAAATAACGCTCTTGAGTCACAAAAAGAACAGTAGGAGAGACTTAAGAGATAGAAGCGGTTGGAGTCAATGAACCAACCAGCAAATGGTATGTATATAGCATGCTTATAAGAGAGAGCAATGTATATACCTGCATTAAATGCAGTCGACATAAGCAGCTGTATAGAAAACTATTTAATATTGACGTACCTAACAAGGTAAAACTTATAGTTGTTGATGAATTCGCATACAAGGTATATCCATTCAAGTATCTCATTAAGAACGAGCAATATTAAAATGAGTTTGCAAATGAATACATAGTACTGAGAGAGGCTCAGAAAAGATAATGCAAGAAATTAGCTAAGCTCGACGGAGTTATACTTGGTCATGGTTTTATTGCTTTGAGACTAAAGAAGTTTGAAATGACTCTAAGAGAGTATCTCTACCATAATAGATATCCTGATGATTTGAATAAGATACTCACAGATATGACTAAGGGTGTGAAAGAGCTCCACGATCTAGGGTATGTTCATAGAGATTTGAAGCCAGAAATGTAATGCTAAATCTCTCCCCTTTAGAAGTAGTAGTCATAGATTTCAACAGAGCAATAAGACAAGAGATAGTGACTTTAGCTAAGGTTTTAGGCACTCCAGGATATTCCCTATAAGAGAGAAATAGACAAATGGCTCTGTATAATGGGATGTTAGGGTAGCTGCAATTATCTTAGAGTGCGATATGGAAAGTATGTCATACTTTGGAACAAAACATGAGAAATAATCAATAAGTTTGGCTGCTAAACATATTAAGCAAGATGAAATATGCAATGAAATTAAAAAGATAATTGAGATGCTCATCGTAAAAGCTCCAGCATATCCAAGATAATCATTAGATGATATACTAGAACAACTACAGACTGCTAAATTCAAGAGGTATCACAAAGATAAGCAGATAAAATGTGTTTGAATTAAATACAGTAATAATCATTAAATATTCATTAAATTCATAAAAACCTGCGTTTTCTCTACTAACCCCAATAAGACCCCAACTATACCCTACAAATCAAAGCACTTATAAACCTCACTAAGGTTGGTTTGAAGAACATTCATATTTATTATAAAAAAATTATTAAAAAGAGAAATTTATCATAAAAAATGTATTATTAAATGATCTTTTTAATCTAAATTAATTGTGCTTAACTATCTAATCAACTATAATCCAATTTTAAATACTCCAAATATCAATTAAAGTTTTATTCTTGATGAAAAATTTTAATTTGATATAATTAAGACGATTAGTGAACTTTTTATATTTAAACACAATTAATTTAGATTAAAAAGATCATTTAATATTACATTTTTTATGATAAATTTCTCTTTTTAATAATTTCATGTTAAAAAATATGTAGTAAAGATATAAATAAATGGTTCATTAGATATTCAGAAATCATGATAGAAGGTCTGCATAACCCAATAAATAAATTAATAATAATCTTTAATAAGTTTAAAAAATATAAAAAAAATTTTATATAAAAATTATTTTGCCCCCTTTAGGAGAGCATTACCCCAACATTTAAATAAATATACTTAATTTTTTATATGTATCATTTTTTGTGATTTTCACCTAAATTTACTAGAGCTCTTATACTTGATTATATATTAACATTAATATAAATTTTTTTTATTTGATAGTCTCTAATTTAAAATTGTTTTTTATAGACAAAATTAATTTTATACCTAAACAAATTATGATTTTGTAAGGACGCGGTTAACTATATAAATATATATCATTTCAAATATAAGATAATATTTTCTCTCCTAGTTTTACTTTAATTATCTTATTAATTTTTAGACATAACATATATGACTGATTTAAATTTTTATGTTTAAAGATTGTTAAAATGAGTACCTTAATTATAAGAAAAAATTTAGTTTTTTAATTTAAAAGAATTTTTATAGATATTAATAAGTTTCAATAACACAAATAATTATTCATCATTCTATAGATTTGAATAAACTTATTCCATTTTTCTGTAATTAAAATTTCTCAAAACTATTACAATAACAATACAACTAAATGATGCTAATGAGTATTTATGAAATCCTTAGGCTTAAAAGTACTCTTTAATTTATCATATTTTTTAATATATCAACTTATTTCACCATTTTTCCTAATATAAGGATTAAAAATGTTGAAGAAATCTTATGTTTATATAATTGACGTTCCGTTAGACAAGAGCAGATGCTTTACAGATTTGATTATATTAATTAAAAGATTTTTAAATTCTAAGCCATTCATATACTCTTGTATTTATTTTTCTAGATTATTTTCATAGAATGGTAAGAAGTCTTCTTTGTTATAAAATCCTTTTCATTCATAAGCAATAATTTAAATTGGTATAATTAATGCTATATCTAATTATAAAAACTAAATCCATCTAATTAGTCAAGTTCATCTAATATAGTGTCTTCCAATGAACCTTAAACACTACTTTATAATTCCTCAACAGCGGGTAAAGTAAATTCTCTAATAAGACTTTATTTAGACAGAAAGCTGATATGCACAATAGCTTCAATTTTGTTTTCTTATTTCATTTGTTCTTAGAGATTTTTAATGAAGGTTGGGCTATCAGCTATTAATTTTGAATACTTTTGGAGGATCACTTTCAAATCTAGTTTTTGGACAAGGTCATCAAGCATTTATTAGCAAATATTGCTATTTTCACTTTCACATTCTAGTTTTTTTGTTTCTAAGAGACATCATTGTTTAATAGATTAATATTTGAGAAAATAAATTTCTTTTAATTTTATTCATTTTAAATTTTAATTAAAAATCAAAATATTTAAATCATTTTGAATATATAATAATAATTATATTACTTATATAAAAAATTATTAAAGAAATCATTGTAATCGTAATTTAAATCAATTAACATCTCAAATAGAAGAAAATCTTTTTATTGTAAAAAAAATCTTAAAGTAAACTACTGAATTTTAATGTTAATTATAAAAATTGAAGAAATGATATTTCTAAATTATATTTGTTCTACTTATATTCAAATGTCCTTATCAAACTATACTTGTCAATATTAAATAACTCTATTTTTGATTAAGGAATTCTTTTTCTCCATTTACAATCCCAAAATTTTTATATTAAAAATGTCTTTAAAATTAAGGTTAAACTAAATGTTAGACAATATCTTAAAAAATTAAATAATAAAAAATATAGTCGAGTCGATTTTAAGAGAAATTAAAAAATAATAAAGTTTATTGGATATCTTAATTATAAAAACATTCTCAACTCAAGGTAATATAATGTAATGTTATCCGAGTATTAAATACAGGATTATTAAATTTTAATATTAAATATGGAATTTTTAAATTAGATAAATATTACCCTTTTTTTCTTTAAGCATATGGACTTGGAGAAGAGAGCCAGTAGTACCTACTTTTTTTTGGCATAATGACGCGCTTTTAGCGTTAAGTTAGGCCAAGCACGTTGTATTGACAGTGCCAAGATGAGCCTCTAATTTTCACTTTTTACCCATTTTTTCTTTTCTTCATCATCATCGTCGTCGTTTAAAATACTCAGATAACATTTAATAAAAAATATATATATAAAGTTTAATACTATTTTTAATTTAGATAACTAATACATTACGATCGTAAAACAAAACTATTCCGCCCTAGACCCCCTATCTCAACTCATGGTTTACCGAGATCCCTTCCAAAACTTCACCAAAATATCCAATCATACTCAGGCTCCAAATTTATTTCCTTTTTATTTAATGCATTATTACAAATAATTTTATTTTATATTATCTGATCATAAGTTTTTTATGTATTACCAATTAAAAATAAAATGCGAATCAAGTTAACTAAAATCATAAATAAGATATCTTAGAACATAAAAAGTCTATTCATTTAATTTTTTCAGTATCATTTCTTTTATAATTGATACCAGAATATTGATTACAAATTTAGAAGGAAAAAAAATCTTAATAGACTTCTTTTTGATATCATGTCAAATTAAGATAATTTAAGGTATAATTTTTTTAAATATAAGAATTGTTTATGATAATCAATAAAATGAGAAAAAAAAATTGGATGATGTATAATGGAAATGTGTATAACTTTATTATTCTATAATGATGATACATTAAAAAGTCGACCTAAAATAAAACTTGCAATAATTAAAAATTAATATCATACATGAAATTTATATTTAAAGAAGACATTTTCAAATTGTTTAAATCTTATAAATGTCAGTGATGTCTAGAAGTCATGAAGGAAATCCATTCGGACCTTACGGTTAAAATTGATAAAAATGGAGAATTCTAGGGGGTTGGTGAGAGGAGGGGAGAGGATCTCGATCAACCAGGAGGGTGGGATGGGAAGGCCATCTTAAGTTGAACACACAACAATTCGTTTATTTAAAGTAATTATAAATAAATTAATCTTAATAATTCTGTATAAACTTTGTATACTAAGACTTAGTCTAATTTTATAATATATTTGAAAAATTTAAATAGAGTCCAGGCATTCAAACAACCTTAATATTAAAAAAAATTTTATGCTGGATAAAAAATTGGTCAGGTTCCTTCTTGAATGAATTAATGTTTTTAATATAGCCATTATATAAGTCTTCTTTAATTGCTAAAAATCAATCAATCAAGGAGTTTATGCTTTAATTAGTCAAAAGTTTTCAAGTCTTAATAGGCTAATGATAATCCTTTGATAAGATAAGACTTTTCGTCTTCTTAGATATTATGATCTAGCTTGATTGTAGTCCCTAAATCTCCAATTTTGATAAGCTAATCCTTAAATACCAACAGATTGTGGGGTTTCATATCTCCATAATACATATCTCTTTAATGGAGATAGGCCATAAGTTAAATGGTTTAGTAAAAATAATATGCTAATTTTTCTGGAGAATAGCATTCGTAAAATCTATCTGAAAGTTCTTGATTATTCTTCTAAATATACATATACTTAAAAAGTTCTAATTAATTTAAGTAAATTAGTATTCCATATTTTTAGCAAATCAAAGAGTGAGAATCTAGCTCTCTCGACAATTACTAGGTAATTTTTAATGATATTATTGTCAAAGTCATATTCGATGATTTCTTCTTTTACTTGAGCAATAAATTTATCGGACTACAGTAATTTCAATTATTAAGTCTCTGCCAATTAATTAGTGAGTATGGATTATTTAATTACTTCATCAATATTATTATTAGTATCAGTAACTGATTATTTTATCACGACTTCATCAATTCCAACGTAGTCTAATTTGAATATTATAGACTATCCTCCTCTTGCTATCTAATTAATACTATTAGTAAAAAGAATCATTATAAATATTGAGGGATTTACTAATATTACTGAAAAATAATTTTTATTACTTGTTTAACAATAATCACATTTTAGTATTATAAACTAAAAGATTTAGTTGTTATAAAGTATATTTTTATTAACTTAACTAGTATAAGTATTATCATTCAAATTGCAGTTAATATTTATAGCTAATGATTATAAATTATTTAATTAAATATTATATAAAATTAAAAAATATTTATTTGATTATTACAAAGTAAAATTCTAACAACGCGGTTTAATTTTAAATTCTAAAAAAGAAAATTAAATTTTAAGATATTTTAAATTTGCTTGAATTTGGGATTTTAAATTATTTGGAGTACATTTTTAAATAGTTAATCAATTAACTTTCTTGATTCATCTATTAATTGTCTATTTCCGATTGTTAAAACTAAAGAATATTTTAATGTTAAATGCATCTCTTGGATAACCCCCTGACTGAAATGGAATTTATTTTTACTCCAGATTCATAAGGGTTATTGAAAGTACATTTTTTCTCCATAACCATGAATCTAGAATTCCTAATCAGTGGATTGTTATATTTCGCATTAAAAAAAATTGATCACTATTTTATAAGGTTTTTAATAATATTTTATGCTTCTAAAATTCTAATTTTGCTTTGAAAATGCTTACAAAACAAAAACATTTTTTCTTATAAAATCTTTTGGAGGAGATTTCCTGCCACTGGCATTTAAAATTTATTTTATTTGGCAATATAAATATTTGAAACTTTTAAATCCCAATTTTAATTAGGATATACATATATCTAACCATTTTTATCTCTAATATATATGTGTTCTAAGATTATATATTCTTAGTTTTATTATATAAAATTTACAATGTTTACTAATTGTTATAAATAAAATATAAATGTTATATTCATAATGATTTAAATTGAATATCAAGATAGAAACATTAATAGCTAGATTATAAATAATTAGATAATTAATGATTAAGAATTTTAGAAATTAATATATATTTTATCTATGAGCAGGAAACTCCCGTCCCCAAATCTTTTATAAGTATTAATTAAATTTGATTGTGCTTTAAGCTTAAATGATAATATTAAAGGTTGGTAATAAATTATCTTTCTCCAATCAATCTAAGATTGAAAGCATAATTAATTAATTTTTTCGTTCTCCATCCACTCTTTTAATGTTCAAAGTTTCATAAGAATTATAGAAGTTAATCAATGCTAAGAAAAATTTATATTTGAGAGATAAATTTCACCATAAATTATATGACCAAACTTAAGTTATTTAATACCTCTAAACCTCAATCAAATTCTAAACACTCAAATTCTATTATCAAACCCACTCATTAACTGAAGACCCAATTTTTTATGACCCTTATCTAAATTTGGAATCTACTATTTATATTTCCCCAAGTTAATCAAGAATTTATATTATAAATTTGAAAAACTTCTTCGAGTATTACTACTACCCCTTAACTTCTACTACTGCCAATTAACTATAATCTAATTAGCAATGAAAGACTATGCCATCATACCATTAATATATAATTCAAAAAATTAATTAAGATAATGATGAGCATTTTTCCTTAACTCTTATCAGGTATTAATATAGTATATTCAAAATGGGAAATTGCAAGAATATAATTCAAATTTAAATTATAAAATTTAAAACTGCCACTAATTTGAAATGGATCAACTTCAACAAAAAGTTGGAAAGTTCGATCCTGCTTTGAATTTCTTTTATTTATTCCAAAACAAAACCCAAAACCCCTTAATGAGGTTTATAAGTGCTTTGATTTGTAGGGTAAAGTTGGGGTTATTAGGGATAGTAGAGAAATTAGGCTAAATTGCAAAATGAGAAATAGAAATTAGCGAAATATAGGGTCAATCTATGATGAGTAATATTTAGATTTACTGCTTAAGCTTAGGCATGGTACAAGTATTAATATAGACTAAGTCAAACCAGAGCTGAATTATACAGCCATAGCAAGACTCCTACGCAAGAGTGAATCAACTGTTAGGTATAACTGCATGTTAGCTGTTAAGAAATTTAATTCTGGTACTCTAAAACATCCAGAACGAAAATAAAAGTTCTCACAGGTCCATATTGACTATCTCTGTCACTCTAATACATTAAAGTAATGGGCTAACTTTCCTCTTGACTAACGAGCTGTCATGTTTCATCGCAAGTTTCCTGACATGCATATCTCTACTTAGACTATAGCCAATATTTATAGAAGAAATGGCATTACTTTCAAGACTGTCAACAGAGAGAAGAGAGTAATTGATTTTACAGTGCCATTTTATAGTAATAATTTAAACTTTATATATGATTAAATGAAGAGAGCTATTACTAATAACATCAAGTTCATACACGCTGATGAAGCAGTGTTTACATTCAACACCTTTATTAATAAGTCTTGGTATAAGAAGTATATAATATAGAAGTCTACGATTAGAAAGTAAAGGTTGTAACCCATGCAATATTAGCAGGTATTAGTGAAGACTCTGGCTTAGAAAGTTATGTTATTCATCCTCACTCTATTAAGCGAGAGTAGTACATAGAGTTCCTACATAAGATGAGAGATAAATACAACGATTAGGAGATCATCCTGTTTTTTGACAACCTCTCAGTTCATAAGACTAAGGAGTCTAAGAAAGCTTATGAAGAGTTAAACATAACTCCTGTATACAACGTTACTTATAGCCCATAATTTAATGGAATTGAATTCTACTGGAGTTAAATCAAGACTTACTACAAGAAATTATTGCTGTATCATCTAATGCATGATTTACCAATCGATACAGTAGACTTAATAAAAAATAGTTGCAAGTGAATGAATAAAGATAAGACTACGATATGTGCAAGGAAAGGAAGAATTAATGTTTATAATAAGTTTTAAACTTAAATGAATGAATTTGTTCACATATTTAATGGACCCTAAAAAGGATTAGGCTTCTCTTTCTTTTCTTCTTCTTAAGGCATGACAGGGCCTAAGCTTCTTCTTTTGCTGCCATCTCCTGCATCTATGTTCATATCTTCTGGCTTTTAAACATCTTAATAGAGTCTCTTGCTAACTTGATGAACTATCTGCTGTTTCTATCTCTATGAACCTTAGCATGCTCTTTCATAAGATATATACCAGTGCCAGATTTTCCTACAAAGTTATATGTCAAAGCTTACTTGAAAGATAAGGATGCTTCTTAAGTTCCTTTAGCCAAGCTGAACTTATTAGAATGCCTTGCTTCTTCTAGTCTTAAGGAGAGATAGAATATAGTTTCTTATGAGCCTCTTCAATTATTTCTCTGAGATACTCTTCATTTATTGTACCAAGAACACCAAAAAAGAAGTTCCTCTGTGGTAGTTAATTAGAGAGTTGTTTCTTGGTAGGAAGGTAAACTACCACTTCATCATCTTACACGGCATTCTCATAAAGATTAGTGATGGAAATCTCAGGGTAGTTTAGAATTTCAATTAGTTTAATCTCTTTATTTTTAAAAGCTTTCTTCTCCTCACAAAGTATTGCTTTCAAGAATGAAATTTTGGTACCTTCCATCGTTGGAAGGAATAAACCAACTGCATAATAAGTTAATAGTCATCAAATTATCTAACAATGCAAAGTTAGGTAACGATAGAGATCTTCCTTACGTCTGAATCTTGAGATAATTTCTTGAGCCTCAACTCTTTTCATTTGATCATTAAGTGATTCCATCTTGTTCCTCTTCTTATAAATGAATTTAAATTATAATTTATAGACTTCTGGATCCTATTATTAAAAAACTTACTATTAAATATGGGCATCTTATAGGAGATCAACCCTGCAAGATACGTGGAGAAAGTTTGCAGAAGCTGTAACAAACTGCAGAGACGGAGCTCCATTTTTATCAATTTAGTTCCATTAAATTAGTACTAAATTTATTTAAATTTAATTAGTACTGGTACTAAATCCGTTTAATTTTAATTGGTACCAATTTAATAGTACCAAAACTTAATAAGTAACTAGTTTTAAACTAATGAGGTTTGAATGGAAAAGTTCCAAAATGGTTCAAAACCTAATTGGTACCAGTACCAACCTGAATTTAATCTAAGCTGGTACCAAAATTAAAAAAATTAAGCATAAAATTAGAAAAATTATAGTAATAAACTAAGTATAAATATGATATCTAAAACTTCAAAATCAACCATAATTGTTGCAGTACCAACTCCTATACACAGTAAATATAACTAGAGAATATACGGATTAGATTCTGATCCAATCAGAAGGGATTTCCAGACCTATAATTCTCCAATCGCTCGAATACATCATGGGAATTATCTTTAATTTGATTGAAGAAGACGGCCATCAAGCTATTATAAACTTCATGGCAGAGCTAACAGGAAAAGTCATGGAACTCACAAACAGATAAGGGGTTCTTCATGAAGACCACTTGAGAGAATATTACTAATTTAACCCTCTTGTGGCCGGACAACTCGTTGCGGAGAATAAGTCTGACTAATTATGATTGAAAGAGCTAGTCCCTTATATATATTAAACATATTTTTGATCGGGGGTCCCCAGAGACCTCAATGTGATCGTATTATTATTATTAATATTATAACTAGAGAGGTTATTAAAGCTTTATAATAGAAATTTAAATTTGAATTTAAACATAGCGGATAACTTAAATCGTAAAGCAGTCTCTAGGATAATCATAGCTAAACTTTGGCTAAAATGTAAAGCCTGAAGTTATTCATGTTGAGAGGGAGATAGAGCTAAGAGCTCTTGAGTTTGAAGCAGAGGTCTTCAAAATTGAAGTCTAAAATAAAAAGGGTAGAGCAGAGATAGGACTTAAATA
>ARYC01022518.1:0-15717 GCA_000711775.1 Oxytricha trifallax
CTGCAATGAAGAGGGTTGAAGCTTAAGAAATGATATCAAGATTTAGAAGCAAGGAAGATCTCTATCGATACCTCACTCAGCATGGTAAATATATGACATATATTTAACCACATACTATAGTGGGTTTATTCCTTCCAACGATGGAAGGTACCAAAATTTCATTTTTAAAAGCTATGCTTTGTGATGAGAAGAAAGCCTTCAAAAACAATGAAATTAAGTTGATTGAAATACCAAACTACCCAGAGATTTTAATCACTAATCTCTACGATGATGCGATGAATGATGAAGAGTTGGTAGTTTATCTTCCTACCAAGAAACAACTCTCTAACAAACTTCCAGAAAGGAGCTTCTTCTTTGGTGTTCTTGGCACTTTAAGAGAGAGTTATCTCAGAGAGATCATTGAAAAAGCTCACAAGAAACGCTACACTATTTCTCCTGAAGATTAAAAGAAGCAAGGCATACATATAAGCGAGACCTGGCTTGCTGAGCTTAAGAAGCATACTTACCTCTCTAGTAAGCTTTGATTGATAACTTTGTAGGGAAACCTGGAACTGGTATATTCCTAATGAAAGAACATGCGAAGTTTCACAGAGAGAGCAAGTCATAGACTATTCATGAAGTGAGCAAGAGACTTTCTAAAGATTTTTAAAAGCCAGATGAAATGAACATAGATGCAGGAGCTGGCACTAAGAGAAGAAATATGAGCCTAAGCAAGCCATAAGAAGAGGAGAAGAAGGAGAAGCCTAATCCCTTTCTGGGTTAATTTAATAAGTGAACAAATTCATTCATTTAAACCTAAAACTTATTTATAAACATTAATTCTTCCTTCTCTCGAACAAACTGTTGTCTTATCTATGCTTACTCACTTGCAGCTACTCTGAATCAAGTCTACTGTATCGATGGGAAAGTCATGTATTAGGTGATACAGCAGCAGTTCTTGTAGTGAGTCATAATTTAACTCCAATATAATTCGATTCCATTAAACTGTGGGCTATTGGGAACGTTATATACAGGAGTTATGTTTAACTTTTCTTAAGCTTTATTAGACTCCTTAGTCTTATGAACAGAGAGGTTGTCAACAAACAGGATGATCTCTTGGTTACTATACTTCTCTCTGAGCTTATGTAGGAACTCTATGTGCTACTTTCGCTTAATAGAGCGAGGATGAATAGCATAACTTTCTAAGCCAGAGTCTTCACTAATACCTGCTAAAATTGCACGGGTTACAACCTTTACTTTCTAATCGTAGACTTCTATATTATCATACTTCTTATACCAAGACTTATTAATAAAGGTGTTGAAGGTAAACACAGCTTCATCAGCCTGTATGAACTTGATGTTATTGTCAATAGCCCTCTGCATTTAATCATATATAATAGATTAAATTATTACTATAAAATGGCACTGTAAAATCAATCACTCTCTTCACTCTGTTGACAGTCTTGAAAGTAATACCATTTCTTCTATAAATGTTGGCTATAGTTTATGGAGAGATACGCATGTCAGGAAACTTGCGATGAAACATCACAGCTCGATAGTCTAGCGGAAAGTGTGCCCAATACTTTAAAGTCTTCGAATCACAGAGGTAGTCAATATGGTGCTGTGAGAACTTTTATTTTCATGCAGGATGCTTTCAAGTGCCTGAAGTATAATGCTAAACAGCCAACAAGCAATGATACCTAACTGTTCAGGCACTCTTGCACAGGAGCTTTGCTATAGCTGTATAATTCATTACTGGTTTGACTTAGTCTATATTAATACTCGTACATACCTAAGCTTAAGCAGTAAATCTAAATATTACTCATCATAAATAGACCCTAAATTTAGCTAATTTATATATCTCATTTTGCAAATTGGCCTAATTTCTCTACTAACCCCAATAAGACCCCAACTATACCCTACAAATCAAAGCACTTATAAACCTCACTAAGGGGTTTTGGGGTTTTGATTCCCCCCCCCACAATTCTGGAATTTCCAACCGTTCCAGAATTATTCTGGAATCCCTGGAGGTCAATTTTTTTAAATAAATTTTTTTATAATATCATATTTTTTCCTTCATTTAATCTAAATGATAGTTAAAAAATTTTTGAAGAAATTTTCTATACAAATTTTTTTTATGAAAAATTAAAAAAAATATTTTTTTGCGCTAAAAACTTTTCTTTACGAGATTTTTATTGCACTATTTACCTTTTTTTTATTTATTTAATTAATTTATTTGACAATATCATCAAATTTTCCAATTTATATCATTAATATTACTATTATTAATTTATTAATAAATTAGCCAATATATCTATTATCATTTAATTCTGGCTATTTCTGATTACAAGTTCATCTAAGAACTCTTAGCAAAATTAGACTGTAATTAATCCACTATAAATATTTCTTAAGTATTTTAAATGTTTTCAATAGTTCTCAATTCTAATAGTTTTTATAGAAACTTCAGGTACTAATCTTCCTATCATATTTCTATATTTCCTTAGTAATCGGATATAATTTTCATAATTACATATAATCACTTTCAATTATTGTACGACGTGTTTAATGATAATATCCGATTATATTTTATGATGCTCTTTCATTTCTGTTACTAACACAATTGATTATTACTATTTTCTTGGACAACTTTTATAATAATATCTTTTAATATACAACCTCTCATTAAAAATATTGAATCTTTTAATTTATGTAAAATTAATAACATTTTCATTAAGAAAAAATATGCAGGAAACTTCCTTGATTACGAGAAACTTACCTCAAAATTTTATTAATTAGATATCATTAGAATAAAGATATCTTCTTTAAAAAGTCCGATTTCTTTACTGATTTTAATTACCAAATTATAGAAAATACTTCAATTTAGAATTGTGAATTCTTGAATATTAAATATAAATTTTTTGAAAAGCTCAACAACTTCTACAATGATGTGTAAGTTTACAATTATTTAATGAATAAACATTAATACTTATAGACTTTAGAATATTGTTAGAATTGAACAGAAAAGTTCCTCAATTATAATTTTTTCTAATCACAATGTAGAAGAGTTAATCCTTTAACCACCGAATTTATCATTATAATTATTATTTAAGGCTGTACGGTAATTAATACTGGGGCTTAAGCAAACTAGATAGAGATACTCAGATATTCATTCTTTGACTTTTGGTGAGTCAGTTTCATCTATCCAAGGGAAGTTGCCCCATATACTGGACTGACTAGTTTCACACTGTGCAAGTTCATCGATTGCCTAGGGTAGGACAAATGTGGTCTTTCGCTACTTCATATGTTTTCTCTGGTCACATTCTCTAGTACACCACATGATTAAATTAAGAAATAAAGGAACTTATATATCTTTATTTTTTAATTAATTATCTATTACAAGTTTTTATATTTTTTGTAATTAATGGTTTTAAAATCATTTAATTTTTTTTTAATAGAATAAAGATAAAGAAAGAATTCATTTACAATTATTTAAAGAAAGAAATAAAATTTTATAACTATAAGTTAATATTCTACCAAGTAATTAACTTAATAATTAATCAATAATATGAGTGAAAAATATACTTTTAATATAGAATGTAAGCACAGTTTTTGTGAACTTGTCTATGATATCTCTTTTATATGAATCCTTAGAGACCTAAATTTATAAGCTGATTTGAGCATGAAAAATATAAATTTATTTTTTTGTCGTAATTTATTTAATAATCATATAATGTAATTACTATTTTACTAGTTTAGCAATTATGAGAGTTATTTATATTTTTGATTAGTGACAAAATTCTAAGAATTATTCAAAATCTTATTTGCACAGAAAAATAACAGAATTGTATTATATATAAGGAAATAATATGATAAAAATTATGCAAAGTTATGCGATTCTAAGATTTTTAGTTATAGAGAAAAAAAACTAACAAGAAAATTTCAGGAAAAAATGAAATATATAAAAAATATAAAATTATTTTTTTTAAACCTAAAGTCGTCAGAAAAATCTGAAATTACAAATCATTTTTAGAATTTTCATTAAATAATAGTATGTATTAATAATAAAATTACCTGAAATTCCAGCATGGAGTGGAATTTTTAATTCTGGAACGTTTGGAGATTCCAGAATTGTGGGGGGATCCTAATTAATAATAAATTTTATAAATTTATGAATCAAGTTTAGTTAGATTAATTATTAGAATAGCTTAAAATTAAATATTAATTATTGTTTAATTCTAATGCGTATTAATATGATTTAAAAGTCCATTGATAATCATATAAATACAATATTTTTATATTCATAAGAATACATATTATACTTATTTTTAATTAAATAATGAATGCATGATTAAATATGATGACGACAATCAATAATCACAAATTGTTTATTATCAGTTCCTTATATAAAATAAAAATAAATATTCTACTATCCATAGTATTTTGTTCTTCTCAGGCCATTACAAATATTTTTAGTAGTCAAACAAAAAATAATAATTGAACCTAAAAATATAAATAAAAAATGGTTTCAATATTTATTCGGAATGTTAAATAATTCTTTTAAATTTAATAAATATACAAATACTAAATATTCAAAGAATTCAATTTAGTATAAATTATTGAGTTTAGAAAAATACATAAATAGTATAATTATTAATTAAATTATATATAATTCTAAAATTTCATTGATAAAGGATTATTTATTGACGAGGCCAGAGAATTAAAATTCACGATTTATCTTAGAAATGGTTTACATTAAAGTTCGGTTCATAATATTTGGGGTTAAATTTTTATTACTAAATTAAAAAAACTATTATAAAATAGTTTACAATGTAAAATCATATGCTCATACAACTTTACTTTAGAATGTTTTAATATTGCTTTTGAAAATCATTTAGAATCTTCATTTTAATTTTGTAATTTTATTCTACAACTTTTAATATCACCCACAAATAAAATTAATTAACTTCAATTATTTTAATCTAATGATCAAATAAACCTTGGTCTATAATTTTTCTGATTTCAACATTATAGTTTAAATCATAATTTAAATTTCCATATTAATAATAAAAATTAATACAATGTGTTGAAAATATGAATTCAAACATTTTATGTTAGAAATTCAAAATTATTTTTTTAATTTAAGAATGATAAATATTGAGGAATAATCTTTAAATAATAGTTTAAATTATTAAGATGTAAAGGCAACTTTAATCCCAGAAATTATATGGTTAAAATAAAGAATAATAAACTTATTAGTTTAATACTGAGATTGGTAAACCCCTTCATCACTTTGTATTTAATCTTATACCTGTTGTTGAAATACTAAGGTTGGGAAGGTGTAATGTTAAATCCTGGAAACTTTCAATTGAAGAGCATTTATGATAAATTTTATGAAAAATAGATGATTATAAGAATTTGTTTAAGAATATTAGATATAATAAAAATTTCTGATCAGAAGATGCCATGTCACTCACAATAAATGAAAGTTAAAAAAAACATATCTAATTTTTATTTTTTTCAGTGGTCGTACCTGGTAAGAATGGTGACTGACTTAAACTGAGTTTTTGACAAGCTACAGAAAGAAAAGGAAAGGCACAAATTATTGGAATGATGGTGACATCTATGAAGGATAATGGATGAATAATAAAAGCTGTTTTTAGATACCATTTTTACTTATGTTAATCCTAACACTTAATTATATTATCCTTTTTCATTTTAAATTAAAGACTTCCTCTTATTTTTCATAATTGCTAAATTATGGAATGAGATAAAAGAGAGATTTTAATTAATCCAATCTATTCTCACATATTGTTAGTCTTACTTTCAAGTTTTATTCTTTTTCGCTGTAAAATTACCTATTTCTTTTCTCTCTTGAACATACTTATCATACAAAGTCAATGCGTTTTATAGTATGAAAAAGCATTGGGTATTGTTTGGGGTTTGGAGAACTGGAATGGAACAATAAGACACAGAAAAAGACTTCCTCTATATAAAAAAGTCTGGGGATAGATTTCATAAGATTGTAATTAAATTACTAAATTTATCAAAATATTTTATCATAGAATTTGTGAATTATGAAAAAAAAAATATATGAATTAAAGGAAATAGATAATTTTAGTAACAAACCGTAACTCAAAAACACATCTGTAGTAAAGAATTATAAAATTTAATAAAGATAATACTAATTACAAGTAATAGTAATAATTAAAAAGTGACAAAGTCTGAAAAGTTAAGTAATTTAATTTAGTAAAACTTTTATGTTTTTTAATTTAATTGTTAGGCAGAATCTCGATTTTTTATTTTAGCTTCCGCCAAAGAGACAATTCATTTTTAGAATAAAATTTAATTTAATTTAATTAAAAATTAATCTTATTAGGTAATTGTTGAATAATTCAATAAATTTTTTAATTTATACTATTTTATTGAGTTTATAAAATAGCTATTAAATATTTCCTTAATTAAATTATTAGATAACCTATCTTGATAATAATTATAAAGATTTGAGTTTAGTTATTAATTTTAAGTTGAAAATTATGATATTTCAGATATTATCAATCAGGCTATTACTACAATAATTGCCAAGTAAACTTTATAGTATCGTCTACTATTGCCATTCAAAACTAAGAAATCTTTATTAAATGTTTTAGTGATTCAGCTTCTTAGTCTAGAAAAAAGTGAGCCCACTTCTTAAAAGTCTTAGAGTCGCAAAGGTAGTCAAAATGTACCTTAAAAAACTTTTATTTTCTTGCAGGATGTTTTCAACTACTAGAATTTTAATGCTTAACAGCTAATAAGCAATAATGGTTAGCAATTGTGGCAGACTCGTACAAAGATTTCACTATAGGTGCCACATTTAAGAACTAGCTTTATTAAATAAATATTAATGCTTATTCCAAATCGTAGCTTTAGCAAGAAATCTAAATATTTCTCATCATAAATAGACCCTAAATATCGCTAATTTCAATTTATAATTTTCCAAATTGGCCTCATAATTTTACACACCCATATAAGACCCCAACTATACACTACAAATCAAATCACCAAAACATCAATTCAAGGGGTTTTTGGGTTTTGATTTCTATAAAATTTTATGATGAGGGAAAAATGGGATAAAATTAGAATTGTTTATAAAACAAGTTTATTTTTTTCTTAAAAATCTATTTATTAAAGCTTCCTCAATTATATAACTCTACTTACATGGTATTGTTATTTTTTAAAGTCGTGATACTTGGATGCATTTAGAGTATCTTTTTTAATAATAATAAAATTAAATCAATTTAATTGAGTTTTATATTGAAAATATAAAAATAGATTACTTAAATTTTATATTGCTCCTTATTAATTAATTTACATTTATCTTTATGCTTTGTTTCAATAAGAAATATAAAATCGAATATATAGTAGAAATTATTTAATACTAAATAGAATCAAGAGGGAAGGTTAATGGAAAGTATTTTTTAAATATTATTTTACTTAAAATTATGCTTTTTTACAAGTAGAATCAATTTTTGGTTCTTAAAATATTTGAAAATCTAATAATTTTAACCAATGTTTTCATATATAACTTGATATCAATGCAATTTAACTCTTTAATTCTCCTCTATGTATTAATTTTTCTATTTTTAAGCTTATTAAAGTCCTTTATCTATATATACAAAACACATAACATTAGTTATCAATTTATTTTATATAGCACATAGAGTATGTCAAACATATCCCCTTAAAAGTTAATAAGAAAGAAAATTTACTATAAATAATTTTATGTCAAATTCATATAAATTGGTGTTAATAAACATTTAACACACACAAAACACCACCCAAATTGAACTTATATTCATTGATCAAATATAATATGTAAATTTGCTGAGTCTTGGTCAAGTTAATTTCTTTAAAATATGTTGTTATATTCAAATAATATTTCTGTCGAAAAGTCAAAAATTCATCATAATATAGTATCAAAATAAATTAAGTAACATTATGAAATTTAAATATCAATAATCTAAGTAATTAAATCATTGATTTAAATCTCCCAAATATATCATTGTTTAACTTTTAAACAAGAAATTTATTTTATTTAATTTAATTTATTATTTAACAAAAATTTTAGCGATAAAATTAATATTATAGCAATACATTCGATTTGGGAAAAATAAAATAAATTAAATTAAAATAAAAAGTAATATTTGGCAGTTTACTTTCATGAAACATAGAATATATGGTACATGTTTAATAGAGAATTCAAAATTAACTGGACTTTACTATTGGCGGTACCCCTCTTTCCCATTCCTGGAGCGAGATAACGCGACTTTAATTTTGGGTGATTTGATTAGTTGATTTTATGCCAAAATTTAAATAAAGTTACCACGCTCCAGGAATGGGAAAGAGGGGTACCGCCAATAGTAAAGTCCAGCTAATTTTGAAATGTCTCTCGAACATGTACAATATATTCTAGGTTTCGAGAAAGTTAACTGCCACAAATTTCTTATTATTTTAATCCAATTTATTTAATTTTTCATAAATCATATATATTCCTACAATATTAAACTTTAACTCTTTAGTGTGTCATTCTCATTCTCATTTCAATAAATAAATAATTAAAAATCTATATTTAATTTTAATAATATTGTATAAATGTATATTCCATAAATAGAGGAGTACTTTAATGGCCTTCAAATACAATTCCACTAATATTAATGCCAATTATAACTCTACACTCTTAGTTGTAGACAAAGAGGTATGTTCATAATTAAAATTATGTATACAAAAAGAAAGGGAGGAGAATATTTAAAAAACACAAGACATTGTATTCAATCAATCTTTTTCCAAATTTGCTGTTTAAAAAATAACATAATATAAATTTTCAAAGAATGCTTCAATTTCACCATTATAAATCTGATCATAAATTGACATAAATTTCAGAATAATAAGAGTAATTATAAGGGATCAGCCTTACTCAACTAAACATCCAATCAAACTATATAAATAATTTTAGACTTAACTAAAACATAAATGGCAACTTTTTACCTTGCTAAACAATTATCATGTCAAAGTGTATTTGATATTTATTTTAAAATCCCTAAATTTTTGTATGTAATATCTTAGAAGGTCTGATCAATTTCTCAGATTTTCTGCTGAAATAAATATAAAAGACTGTGTCAAAGAAAAGACAAATATTTCTAGAAAGAGAACAAGAAATTAAATATTAAAAAAATACTTAAAAAACGGGGGGGGGCCATATCTGAACCAAAGTTATTTTTTTATAGTTTAAATTAGTTGGTGTACTTACTCTGGGTCAAATAGGGGTCAGAGAACACGAAGAAAATATTTTTGGATCCGAGAGATTCTTCATAGTGTTGTAAACGCGCAAAATCTGATCAGTTTTATCATAAAAATTCATAATTTTTTGTTCGATTTTTAAACGTCTAAATTATTTAAATTACTCAAACTCTTGTTAATAACTTATCTTACAAGATATCATTAGATCTAAAATGCTTATTTAAATAAAACATGTTATTTTAAAGTAATTAAATTGTGAAAGATAAGTTATTCACAAGAATTTGAGTAATTTATATAATTTAGACGTTTAAAAATCGAACAAAGAATTATGAATTTTTATGATAAAACTTATCAGATTTTGAGCGTTTACAACACTATGGAGAATCTCTCGGATCCAAAAATATTTTATTCGTGTTCTCTGACCCCTATTTGACCCAGAGTAAGTACACCAACTAATTTAAACTATAAAAAAATAACTTTGGTTCAGATATGGCCCCCCCCCCTAAAAAACTAATAATTTTTGTGTAGAATTTTAAAAAAAATTCTAAATAAATATAACTTTTTGACAGATTTAAAATAATATATAGCTAATAGAACTTTTAAATTTGTAATTGTGTACTCAGAAACAATATGATAATTATTGCCATATATTCACTAACTATATTTCATTTTATTACACTTGAAATTCAAAAATGTAGGTGGTACCTGTATCCCCCCCACATATTTTATTGTAAATACAAAAATATAATCTGTAAAATAAGTCCAAATGAGGTTATAAAAATTGATTAAATTTTTTATCACTTTATGGGTTGATATACCTTTATAGATATTTTAGAATACATTTGAATTGGAAAATTAATTAAAATTAAATTTATGATTTATTTAAATTCGTAACAGTTTACTAAGAAGAAACCTAGACAATCTTTAACTTAGTCTATAAGGAATTTAAAATTAGCTGTACTTCGGTACTGTTTTATCTTGTCACAAAAATGAGATAAAATAGTACCGGCAATAATAAAGTACAGTTAATTTTAAATTTTTTATCATACCTTATTAGCTATATTTTAATATATTAACGCCTCTAAGCTGTAGTTAAATAAACTAATTTAAAGTTAATTTCTGGATTAAATTAAACTATTACAATATTATTATTATTATTATTATTATTATTATCATTTTTAATTTAAAACAAAATATATTTAATATCATTTATCGAAGTGATAACAAAAACTATCATCTTAATAATTATCTGCAAAGCTGTTTAAATCAGCAGAAGTATTAATATTGAAACTATTAAATTAAGTGAGGAAGTCATGATTTTTTTGGAGTTTCTATATTAAATGTGTTTCAATATCCAACATATATTTCTTTAATAACCCCAAAATTTTTCTAGGATTAAAATGGTGGTAAATTATTCCCTTAAATTTCTTAATTTTTTGTGTATCTTTAATTTGTTTAGTAATTTTTACCAACTGAATTTCCATTTTAATTGCTTTTAATCTTCAAATTATCACTCAGTCTATTGGTCTAGATATTTTATTAATTAAAAAGATAAGTCTTTCTTTATGATATAATCAATTATTTTTTTAAAAAAACATATTGTTGAAATTATTAGAGGATTCAATTTTAAAAAAGTCGTTCTTTTTAACTTTGAAGAGTTAATTTTCTAATTTTTCAGCTTAAATTTAATCTCTCTAAGCTTTTAATTTAACTAAAAATTATGCAATTCTTCGCTTTAACTTGCATGCTTTAATTGAGATTATTATATTCTTTATTTAATTTACCAAAATGAAAGCTAAGCTAATTGCTACATAGACTAGAACAATTAATTGTTATTTTTTTAAAAAATTATATTACAATGCCAATTTGAATCCACCCTATCATAAATTTAAATTTACTTTCCAATTTATATGCAGATGAGTAAGGAATAAAAGTATAGCATGTTCCCAGGAAAGTTGTAAGAACTAAAAAATAAAATTTGTTTATAAATCATAATATAATATAATTATGACAATTTTTCAACCCCTATTAAAGCTAACTCATTGATAATTTCATTTCTTTGCTGTCTCTAGCACTTATAAGGTTTAATTGTAAATATCAACACAAGCATTAAAATAGAAAGATACATCTATGCTATGATTTGGAAGGATGGTTTGTATTGAAGTCTAATCATTACAAAAGTGTATATCAATCTGCGGCCAACACTTAAAAATGTGAAAATCACAATCATAGGACTATCAAGGTTATAATCCTCGTATACCGTCGAGAGACTTTCGTTTTATTTTTAATCTCTCTTCATTATATAAACTACAAGAGCAGCGAAGAGAGGCTGAATTAGGAGAATAATTAGACTTATGAAAGCTAAAACTGTACTTATTTGCTCTCCACTCACATTGAATTAAATCTAATTAAATTAAAGGTAAACAAATGACTATAAATTCTTACATTAAATACTGCTAGTAAACTGCATAAGCAAAGTTCAAGTTGTGCTTCTAATTGTAATCTCAAGATTTAATTGAACAGTAATTTCTCATTTATATACTTATAAAAAGAGCTAAAAATAAGGTTTTTTAACCAAAATATTTACCTTCGTTTATACTTTGTTGCATATAAAATTACAGAAGCATATAAAGCAAGAATCAATATCACAAGGTTTATTAGTATTATGTAGAAAAATAATCCCAGATTAGTATTATAAAAATATATAATTATAATTAAAATTAAATAATTTTATCATTTTTTACTTTTTTAATAATGAAGTTAACTGATTGGTAACCCATGAAATCAAATGAGTTGTTAAAAGCGTAATCATAATTAAATATTTTTATTAAAAAATAATTTTAAAAAAAATTAAGAATATATAGAATCACTGTCTTCATCGAATTCCATTATATCATCTGTAAAGGAATCTGTAGGTATTAGATCAAAACTTGCAATGTCATTAATCAAGCTGTAGAAGCAAATTAGATTAGCTGGCATATTCAAATTCATCAAAGGCAAATGCGTTAATAATTATCAATAAATGATTAAATTTTTTAAATTTATTTCTAAAAGTTCTTGATTTTCACTAGCATTTATATTAAAATAATTAGAGTCCATTAGAAACCTGAATGACTTTAATTTATAAGTGTTAAGATTTTATGTATTTTTTTAGGGGTTAATAAAATTAATTGAATTGAAAAAAGTAATATCTTATTTTCAATTTCAAACATTTCTTCTTCTCCACTATGAGTTAAAATCATTTATATATGCCAATTTAAATGATATTTTTAATATAGAAATTTAATAGAAAGCACAAAGAAAACTAAAGGAAAGACTCGACCTGTTAATATTGAAATTGCTTGTAATTATAAAAATATCATTTGCTTATTTAAAAGTGATTTTATTTTTCTTCAAAAAGTTTTCTCATTTTCTTAAATTTAAAATTGAGTTTGAAATTATTCCATTTACTCTTATTAAATCAGAATTAATAATAAATAAGTTTAATAAGGAAAAAATTTAAGATATCGAGTATTAAGTTAAATTATTGATTTATCACTAATTAATAAATTAAAATTTACAATAGAAAATGCATAAATTTTTATATTTGGCAGTGAAAAATGTAATCCAGCTTTTTAATTAAGTGTTTGTCCAATTTATCTAATTGTTTTTGGGTATTTTACTTTTTCATATCATCCAAATCGGCTTCAATTTCTAAAATTAAATTCTATAGTTGTCATAATTCAATTTTATAACTCTAATTCCTAAAAATTCCATAC
The DNA here is from genome assembly GCA_000711775.1 of Oxytricha trifallax. NCBI lineage: Eukaryota > Ciliophora > Spirotrichea > Sporadotrichida > Oxytrichidae > Oxytricha > Oxytricha trifallax. Next base: position 13,014 of record ARYC01022518.1, read on the forward strand.
ATATAAAAACACGAATAAAAAATTGAAAGTATTTTGGGATTTTGATTGATCAAACCCCAAATAGATTACAAGCCTTATTACCTATAACATTGAATAATTAAATGAATTCCATATTCTTACATAGCTATATTTATAATCATACTAGGTCCTAGAATAGAACTTAGTGTCCATTTCATAAGTTCAGCCATTTGATTTAGAAAGCCTAGTTCTTCATCAGAAAGCTGAGGAATGATGGCTTTTGATATTTTGTAATTTAATGGGATTTTATGGGTAAAATCTTTGCTATAATATGTATCTTCAGAGACATATACAATAAGAAAATTATAATTAAAAAATTAATACTATTATTATTCAATAATAAATTATACAATCTCAATTTCATCTTGCTATAAAATTATAAATGAGAAATAATAAAGCAAATAATGCGAAATCTTGAGAAAAAACAGAATAAAATTTGACTTACACTTTCTTGAGAGATTTTGCTTCTATCAAATGGGAATGTAAGTTTAATTAAACAAATTTTTTAATTAATTAATTTTGATTATTTATCTTATTTATTAAGTTTCATCAACAATGTATCTTCTTTTAAGGTGAGCAATTCAAATCCGAGCTTAATATTCCCCATATATTCACTTTTAATGTACACAGCTAAAGTATTATTCAAAACCTCAAGCTGGGCTTTACTAGATGGCGTGTCCATTACTTTCTCAAATATTACTGTAACGATTGCTGTACTTGAAATCTTGGAAATTTTAGCCTTTAAATTTGGCATAGCTAATTTCTTAGTTTTTTCTTATTAATTTTAAAAAGCCATTTCATTAGAGTAGGGCACAACTTTAATAACTTATAAAATTTATGTCATAAATATTAATATCATATTAATTAATAAATTAGCATAATCTCTCAATTCAAAGTACATTTATTATTAATAATCAAGGCGATTAATATTAAATCGCTAATTTATTAATTAATATAAAAAAAGACACTATACTAAAATCTCACACATATCAGCAAAAATAAATCGATGTGTATATCTTCTTGCTGACATATATTAGCCTAAATTTGAAGCCTCATAAAAAAAACTCTTGATCTCCTGCTCTGATACCTCTAGTATCCTCACTTATTCAAAATTTCACATCGAACAAATTTAAAAACAGTCTTTTGATTGTAATATCCAATTGTACCATACAGAAAACGCAATATAGAATAGTAAGATTTATGAGTAAAAGCTGGCTATGTTGTCAGCTGTCTCTCTTGATTCAAAAAAGGGAGAACTTGTTAAAATATACGGGAACTTCTATTTGGTACTATTAGAGTATAATTATATACTCAATCAAATTTGAAGTTATAATATTTGTTATGCAAACAAATTAATTTTTACTATAGAAGAATAAGTGAATTTTTTCAATTTCAAAATAAAACTATTTTTGTAAACAATTTACGGATTCCCCTATCTATGGTAGGCTAAATATATTGGAATATTATATTTCTTTCTAAAAGGATTAGAATGAAAAAGATTATTTAAATAATAAAAAATATTTAATCGTAATTATACTAAGTATAAGTTTTACTGTCTAATCTGCCTTAATTTATAAGGAATACAACAGTAGACCGGTCAATATTAAAATTATGAATTTTAGATAAATTGCAATAAGAACCTCAAGAATCGCCTCATAAAGATACTACATTAAACAGAAAAAATTAAAAGTATTCTTATGATTAATTAATGTTATTAATAAAGATTAATCAAACATATCAGTTAATATCTATAGTTATGTCAGAGTGAGCTAACTACTAGGTTTGATAGATAAAGATCAAAACAACTAACCTGAAATATAACAGTGAGATTATAAAAATTTGATATATTTTTAAGTGGCAATTTTCTGACAGCTGATGCCAACATCACTGTGAATATTGAGAAAACTATTTTTAACAGAATATGGAGTTATTAAAAATAACCTATAAAACCTATCTCTCATAAATATTTTTGCTCATGTAATGAAAAACACTATTAGCAATTATATTTATAATTAAAAAGTCTCATGCACCAGAGATGGAAGGAATTTACAGTTTATGCAACTACACAATATAGTAGCATTTTAAAGAGAATTCTCTTTAAAAATAGACTTTCACGCAGCAAACTGAATTATATTTGGTGCAATTGTTAAGCATACTATTGCAAACCCTTAATAATATAAGACTCGTTTATAACTAAAGTGCCAAAAAGATTAAAACTAAAATATTTTGGAAAAGAAAAAGTATCAAGAGAAGAATGGTAAAACTGAAAAAAGCAATTTAAGGAGATACTCAAGCATTAATAGCATTATTGTTATTGTTTTATTTTAAGATTGATTCAATTTAAATTACTTTAAAGTTAAATAATAAAAACAATGAATATTAAGAAATCTTAGCATTCTGAAATCTTATATTAGGCAACTTGAGAACAAACAGCTTTATCATAAAGCACGCATTAAATTACTTCAAAATATTGAAAGCTAATAAATTAAAATTGAAATTGTCAGCTAAAAAATTAATTTATTAAGACATTCTATAGTAACATTCAAAACCCCAAAACCCCTTAATGAGGTTTATAAGTGCTTTGATTTGTAGGGAATTTGTTAGGGTTTGGGGTTATTAATAGGTTTTAATGTGAAATCTATAGTAAATGCATTTAATTTAATCACTCAAAATGCACTTTTGGATC